>VYXD01001826.1:662480-688526 GCA_013397195.1 Hylia prasina | reverse complement strand
GTTCTGTGCTGTCTTGGTTCTTCCTGGGATCCAAGGCTGAGAACAACTCTTCGAGATACATTTCATGGACAAAATACAACTAGTGTGCTGCAACACAGCAGGAAAGAACTTCATGAGGACACGGTGATGAGCAAAGCAGGAAAAGCCCAAGTTTATTTACAAAACTCAATTTTATACATTTCGAAAGGCTTCCTGTGGATTGGGAGATGAAATCCCACCTCCCAAACCACATTGGTCAAGACAAATGTCAATCAACTTTCTCCTCCTACCTAAAATATGTAAACAACGAAGGACAGTTCGGAAAACAAAGCTAATGTTTATAGTAAAAGTGTGGGAAAGTAAAAATTCTGACTCCAATATGAAAGACAAATCAGAAGGCCTAGAAAAATCCTCAAAACCAGGGTGACAGCAGTGCTGAGGGGGCGACTCCAGAGAAGTGGCTTGACCTGTGGGAGAGTTGCATCACCACTTATCCTCCTCATTGATGCTTTTATCAATTATGCTAATTTCCTAAAACCTATAAAAATGTACTCACCCCTGGGACAGGTGGACTTTTGTGAGCGTCTTTCCATAACTGCCCCTGAAGGCCTTGAAATAAGGATCTGCTCTTACTAAAATTACCTGGAGGGTCATTTCCAGGCTGGGGAAAAGGCAACACTGTCTCATTTTTCCCTGGCAGAGTGGCGGCAGGCGAGCGGGGCGAGGATGATCCTCCAGGATGAGGACATCACCACCAAGATAGAGAACGACTGGAAGAGGCTCAACACTCTGGCACACTACCAGGTACCTGTGGGAGAGGGTTGGGTAGGAGTTAGGTCTTCCCTCTGACAGAATAAAGAGCAAAATGTTATCCTCTTGTCCAGGGAAATGAATCAGCACTCCTGGAAGTGTTCAAAAACTCGCAGACGTGGCACCTGGGGACATGGGCTGGTGGTGGCTTTGGCAGTGCTGGGTGAACAGTTGGGCTCGATGATCTTAAAAGTCTTTTCCAACCTTAATAATTCTGTGATTTTTATTGTTCTAAGATGCAGAGGTAAAGAATGGTTGAGTGGGCAATAACGGGGCAGAACCCCCATGCTGAGCACATCCCTCCTGTGCTTGTCCCAGTTATCCTGAACAATGCTAGAGAGGAAGCCAAGGGTAGGAAAAAAATGTTCTTTCTCTCTCCAAGGACACCCCCTGGTGAGTGGAGGTGGTGAAGAGGAGATGAGGACAACACAGGCTGACATTTCTCATGTAGACAAACAAATCCAAGGCCTTCCATGCCCCTTTTTCCAATGTATCCATGGCCTTTTAATGCAAGCAGAATTCAGAAGGATGGAAGAGAGAAAAATGGAAAGAGAGAGGCTTGGTGACTGGAAAAAAGAGGTGGAAAACAGCGTGGCTGGAGACCATGGAGCAGTGGAGTTGTTATTGCAAGGAACTCTTCTTTTTGATCCTTAACCTGGTCTAGGTTACCTGCTCTGCTTCCCTTCATCCCTGCATGACCTGGAAATCCATAAGAGAGAGTTAGAGATGTCTGCAAATGTCTTACACAAGTGGCAGATTTAATGGAAAAAATGCAGTTTTGGTCAAAGTCTTCTCTGTTGAAAAAAAACACCAACAAAAAAGACCTCATTAAGTTTAATCCGATGCTGACAATTTTGTCATTTCCTCCATCACACCTCAGTAATCTCTGTTTCATAACAAGATTATTTTCTCTTGTCACTTAAGAGCTGAGCTGAGGAGGCAGCAAGCAATAATTTGAAAAGGAAACAAAACTTCTACTTCAGATTGACTGAAGCATTGCTGGCTGATTTTGACTTTTTTTTTCCCCAGACAGACCAAGGACGTTTCCTGCTTTATTTCATCAACAAACCAGGCACAATTTTCTTCCCTCTCTGTGCTTTTTCCATGTTTTCTTTGCTTCAGGCAATGAGCTCCCAGCTGTATGATGAGCTGGGCCAGGTCCTCAGGAAACATAATTTTCCTGGCTGTCCTGAAGGCTGACATGGAGCATGCTGGGACAGACAGTGAGATTGCCTTTGCCTCAGTTTCCCCATCTGTGGTGTGGGGCTAAAACTACAAAGAGCCAATAATTGCCTTCCATGATAGCTGAGGGGCTATTTAATTAGCCTCTGCAGTGCTTTGAAGATGAAAAACTCCATGCAAGTGCTAATTATTATTATTATTATTACACAGACAAGAGTTAGATGTCGTTAGAAGGGATTTTTTTTTTACCCATCTCCTCTTTATGATGTCTTATTTATCACAGATGTTCCTGATATGGCTCTTTGGAGCCAAGGGCTTGTTAACATTTCTGATACGGGATCCACATGATCGGCCTTGTTGTAGAAACGGGAAGTCTGGCTCCTTTAAAAAAGTCCTGTGGTCCCTCAAAACATTGTCCTGTGACATCCTGGACATCAGCCACTCCAAACCTGTTGCTTTTCCACATCTGAGACCCTCTGACACCACAAAGAGAAAGAAGTTGTGGCAGTCCCTTCAGTCCACAGTGCGTTTGTCACATGGAAGGGTGAGAGATTGACAGGATCACAGTGGAAAAGGTAGACAGGAATTTTTGAACCAGGCCCCCAGCTATCACCTGCAATCCAGGAGGAAGGAATGGAACATTTCACGTTGGTTTTATCGTCCTAATGGGACAGCCAAGCCTGTTTGAAGTAGCTCAGATGATTTTATTATTCTCATGCTCCTAAGAGCTTCCCTGGGATGAACCTATTGTCAGATTTACTGAGGTTAATGCAAAAACCACCCCTGGAAGTGTTTAAAAGGCCTCTGGATGTGTCCCCTTGGGGACAGTGCTTAGTGGTGAACACGGTGGTGCTGAGTTAATTGGTGAACTCCATGATCTTAAAGGCCTTTTCCAACCTAAGTGACCCAGTGACTCACATTGTCGTCACTGGGCTTTGAGTCAGGGCCTGAATGGAGCAGAATCTGTGTGTCACCAGTTGTCCCTTTGTCCAAGTGCAGGATTCTGGCTGTGTAACAGCAGATTTTGTCCCTTTTTATTACTAGACCAGCTCAATGAGGAAAAAAATTGAAGCTTTGAAGGCAAACTGTGCCCTGGCTACAGAGACACTGATTTGCAGCTCATGCTGCCCTGGGCATGGTCATCAGCAACTTTTCAGAAGTTTATTGACCGAATCCCTTTTTTTTCCTGCAGGTCCCAGATGGATCTGTGGTAGCTTTGGTCTCCAAGCAAGTCACTGCCTACAATGCTGTCAACAACTCCACGGTGTCCCGGACATCAGCCAGCAAGTATGGTAAGGGTTTGTGTGCTGGGATGGACTGGGAGAGCACTGGGAAGAGATCCCAAATGTCACAGTGGCCACCAGACCCTGGGCACCAGCCAGGAGACTGATGGGCAGATGGTTAGTTGGTGAAATGAGGCAGGAGGGGATGATTTAGCCATCTAAAACCTCTTCAGACTGGTGATCCGAGTGGTTGAGCTGCTCTTGGGAATTTCTCCTCCCTCATTAATGAAAGGAGGAGTCTGTATAGTTAACTGCCTCCCTCTTAGGTCACCAAATGTCACTCTTAGAGTTTGAGATCTTCATCAGCAGATCTCAAAGCAGTGGGCTGTTGTTCCCACTGCCCCTGTGAACAGCTGAGAGTGACACAGCTGTGAAAGGGACACCAGGTGGGAACTCCTTTGCCAACAGGGCCAACAGGGACCTCATAAATGTCACCCACCCCTCCCACCCCTTCCTCCCCTGCACTAGAATTGCATCCAGTCCGTGTCTCACTCAGGTGATGCTGGACAGCAAAGCAAAACATCCTTAAAATACAACCAGAGTGCTGCAAACCCCCCTCCAGCCTTCTGTCATACCACTTTATTCATATTTTTAATTCGTGAAAGCATCTGCAATCCTTCTTACTCCCTTTGTCTTAAGGGAAAGTGCAGTTACTCAATGTCCAGAGGTGCCCCCTTCCACTTTCTCCAAGGACATAAATGATCCGTGAGGCCTTATTAATATTCATCCTCTTTGCCATGTTGTTGCAATTACTGAAAGACACAGTGACCTTTGGAAAGGAAGACTTGAGGGGGGTTAATTTCTGTTGGATTTCTTTAATTCTTTTGCCATTTGATTTTTCAGGAGGAGGGAATAGGGAAGGAGGCAGGGGGAGGAGAAGATGTGGTGGGTCAAAAAGTGATTGTTAATTGCAATTAAGAAAACAGCATCCAGAGAGAAAAAGGATATTCCATCTGATAATTAATATGTAGAGATTGGTAATGCATTAATGAGGCTGATTCAGATCTTGCTACAGAAAGGTGCAACACTTCTGATAATTATGGTTGGAAAAGGCAACATTGCTGGAAGGTCAGGGAGAGGGGAATGCCTTGTGTCATCACTCAGAGGCAAAGAGAGGTAAAATTTGGAGGTTAAAAGAAATCTTGGAGACGAAATCTGTGGATGTCCACCTGGGGTTCTGGCTGTTTTCTGTCAAAACAAGATTTTGGAGCAGGGAGTGAGGAGGACGGCTGGGCAGGAATTGTTTGTTTGCTTCGATGCCAAGGGAGGGGAGGCAGCTCCTTCTAAATCTGGGTATGAGGAGCTAAATAAGAGATCACATTAGAGACATCAATATTTTTATGTCAAGCAGCATGGCACAGTATGGGTAAAAATATGGGGAAACCAGTCACACAAGGAACTGGTTACCAAAAGAAACTGGTGCTACCCTGAACCAGTCCTGGGAAGTGCCACTGACAGTGCCACCTGCCAGGGAACATGATAAGAGGCAAAGATTATGGACAACTGGAAATCAATCTTTGAACCTCATTTAATTCAACAGTATAGACCCCGACATCACACCTGGCTCAGTGATATATTGCCTTTGCCAGGCCAGACACGCAGAAAATGCTTTGAAAAATGCGTTTGGTGGCGCGCCACCAGCATGATCCCTGAAAACCCCAGTCCCAAGAGCTGCTGGGGCACGTGCAGACCCCTGGATGTGTGTCTCTGCAGAAAACATGATCCGCTACACGGGCAGCCCCGACAGCCTCCGCTCGCGCACGCCCATGATCACCCCCGACCTGGAGAGCGGTGTCAAGATGTGGCACCTGGTCAAGAACCACGAGCATGGAGACCAAAAAGAGGGTGACCGAGGCAGCAAGATGGTCTCTGAGATCTACCTGACCAGGTTGCTGGCCACCAAGGTATGTGGGCAGGGGACAGGGGGTTTGAGGGTGTGGTGGAATTTCTTGCCAGCAAGGAGTGCTCAAAGGGTGACAAAGTTGGGTTAAAAGAGAAGAACAAGAAGGAAAAGAGAGCAAGAGGAGAGTTCCAGGCATGTAGGGAAGGAGCTTGAGCTTTGAAAGCAGAGTCAATAAAGAGACGCTGGAAAAGCAATGAGGAGTAACAATCCAGGGCCATGAGATTGGTGGGAAAAGCACAGCAGGAGGTGCTGGAGTTGTTGATTACACTGGTTTGTTATTTGTACCAAAATTGGGCAAGTGAAGAGCCAGCTGCTCAGAGCAGCTTCCAAAGATGTGTCAGGCCTCACAGTCTGAAATGGCTCCCATACCACAAAATCCCAAGTTTTGTGGTACAAATATTTTTCCACATTTCCCTGATAAAGATTCTTGTGCTGATGACTTGGAGAGGGTTACACTGACCTTAAAGTGAGACATGAAAACTCAGCATGCACAGAGAGAAAATACAGATTAAATCAAGTGAGGGCAGAGCAGGGACATCCTGACCAGTCTCCAAACACATCCATAACTTAGACTTTTTTCATTTTTTGTCAGGGTATGAATAGGCACAAACACAATTCCATGTGTTCACGCAAATGCTGCCTGAGTTTGCCCATCAGACACATTTCCATCACTGGTTCAAGTCCTACTTTCCAGATTTACTTGCTCATTTGCTCCTCAGCTGGTTTTGCCTCTGATGTCTGGCTCTCCCTGCAGCCTCACTCAGGCTGTCTGAGCTGCAGAGGGATTTGGAGGAAGGGTGGCTTTGTCTTTAGCCCCTGGTCCATGCCCCATTCCCGGGCATTAGGAGGCTTTTATGGATCACACAACGTGTGAAAAATGTTGAAAAAGGAAAGTGTTGCTCCCCAGGGCTCAGGCCCCAGCTGGTGTAGACCAGCAGGCATTGGACTGGTGCTGATTTATGTTGTCTGGGGATATGGCCCCTTCCCCACCACTGAACTGCTTTTGCTTTCTGTTCTGGGTCACAAACTCAACACTTGGGTTGGTTTTTTTATTGGTCTATTGTTGGGGTTTTTTTGGTTTTTGTATTATTATTCTTTTTTGTGGAGATGACAGGAAAGCAGCTGCAAAACCTGCACAGTAACAGAAAAGAGTAGGAAGGTTGGGGTTTTATTGTTTCCCCTCTTGGGCTGAGCAATTTTCTTTTCTCATTGTGACCCTTTGAGGGAGGGAAAGAGAGAGAGCAGTTGCTGTAATACAATCCCCAGGAATACTTTGTTAAACTGACAATGATTTTTATTCTGGTAAATCCCTGACCTCTGATACCTAAGAGCCTCTTCCCGAAAAGCCTCAGAGGTTTTAGTGGCATTTGTGAGGGTGAGCATGTAGAGAACTAATTCCCTCCAGGAACTGAACCTGAGGGCAGCTCTTCCATGTCAGACCAGGAGGATTTCCCCTCCGGAGCCCTTTCTGAGTCAGACATGTGCTGCAGGGCTTTGTTCACCCCACAGGAGCTCACACAAGCAAAAGGTGCCTCTTGTTTGTTTCCCCAAGAATAAATCAAGTGGTGAATCAGCCAGAGACACCAGCTTGCTAATTAAGTGTTTGTTAGCTCTAGGTAAACTTGAGCCACTCTGGTGGAAACCCAGGGCTTTGTTTCTAGAAAGGAGACATTTCTTCCCCAGGTCTTTGGAGAAAGGGCAGAGTTTTATCTTGAAGGAAAGGAAGTTTTTCGTATCAGGGAATGTTTGTTGGAGATTCAATTGATTTTTGGTTATTTTAGCAGCTGTGTTGTTCACAGACAAATGCCTGTGAAGCTCTTGTGACCGAGAAAATGTGCCCAAATCCAGCCTAGAACTCCTCAGCTGTCCCCTTCTCCAAGCCTGGTCACCCTCAGATATTCCAGCCCTTCTCCTTCCTACTACAAGTCCTTGCAAGGGTGACTCTCCAAGCCCTGGATCTGGGATTCTCCTGCCAGTGGGGGATAAAAGATGAGGAGGCCTTTTGGGAATGAAGTTTATTTAGGACATGTAACACATCTTGGGAATGTGTTATTTAGGACACTGGTCACACATTAACCACCCACCTCTCTAGGTTCTCTTGTCTTTTTTGTCTCCATGACACCTTCTGCTGTGCTCTGCAGCCAGCTGACTTCTCTTCCCAGCTTAAAAGATGGTCCTGGGTGAAAGCCAGCCTGGAAAATGGCTGGGTTTTGTCTCATGGATGCACTAAAGCACTGAGGATGGGATGCAGAGAGAGGAATCCATGTGGAAATGAGGTGTAATGGTTCTTGTGATGATAAACATTTCTGCTTAAGGACACCTGTATTGAAATTCCCAGGTTGTGTCACACTTAACTGTGGATATTAGGTGGCCCCCACTTTGCAATCACACCTTGGTCTGATCCACAGACACGCCCTGTTTTCAGTGGGGTGCCAAAATTCAACGTCTTCTGCCCACTTGTTACCTCCTGTTCTTTCTTTCCTTCCTTCTCCCACCAGGGAACCCTCCAGAAATTTGTGGATGACCTCTTTGAGACCATCTTCAGCACTGCTCACCGTGGCAGTGCCCTCCCCCTGGCCATCAAGTACATGTTTGATTTCCTGGATGAGCAGGCAGACAAGCACAACATCCACGACCCCCACGTGAGGCACACCTGGAAGAGCAACTGGTGAGTGAGTGAGGCAGCCCAGGACAGCCCAGCACCAGCTCCTGGGCTGGGAGGAGAGGAGAGGGAAGTGTGTTTGGGATCTGGCTGCTGGGGGAGCTGAGGACCCCGGTGTGGGGCTCAAAGGATGAGCCAAGTCAATGGGGAAGTCAGAAGATCCCAAAATCCAAAGGATTTTATCAGGGGCAGCGCATGTTTGCTAAACAGATCCCAGTTTCCCCTGTATAGCATGGAAATGGCAGGATTTGTGAGGGATTTGATGAGGAAAAATGAAGTTTTTAATTGCTGCAGTGCCCAGGATCACATAGGAATATCTAGGGAGGCATGGGAGAGGATTCAACACCACTGGCTTCATCTGCACTGGGTGTTTCAATTCCCAGCTCTATTTGTTTGCCCACACAGAGGTATCTCATGCCAGCTGAGAATTTTAAGGTATCCACGACATCCTCAGAGGATGTGGAGCACCCACAGGAGGCTTGTACCCTCCTGGGTTGCAGCTGGAGGCCAAGAGAGCATCTCCAATAGTACAAAGCATTTAAAGGGTCTGGAGCTGGATGTGAGTCTTCTTTGGAGTGAGTAACAAAGGGTGACATCAGTGGCAAAGTGTGACATCAGTGGCAAAGTGTCACACCAGCCCCTTGCTCCAGCTGCCAGCTCCTCCTCATCCCTGCAATGGGACAGCAGGAAAAGCCAGGACTGGTGGAGAAAAACCTCCTCTCTGCCAAGTCTCCCCATTGGAAAGAGCTCCCTGGGGAATGTCTCCCTCCCCTTCTGCTGTGCAAACACAGGGACCATAGGAGGAGCAGCAGAGGAGAGCCATGGGGCTCCCAGCTCATAGATTTTTTTTCCCTTTTCCCAGCCATGCTGTTGGCAGATCGTCACAGCGCCGGTGACATAAAAAAAGAAACCCCATGCACCAAAGAGGCTTTCAACTAATGAAACATTAGCATATTATTAACATTATCTGCGGCACTAATCTAAGGCTGATTGCAGCCACTCAGCCTAAATGAGCAGGAGGTTTATTTAAGGGGGGAGGGGGGAAGGCAGAGTGTGTGTGTTTGTGGGAAAAGGGGCAGTGTGAAGAAATCTGTTCAATCAGATCAAATTAACTCAAAGTCACATCACAGGGCTTCATTATTGCCAGCCAGGGACATCGTCCCCCATCCCCTCCCCACGGCCAGGCACGCAGACACACACTCTGCTCCTCACCTTGGCTGTGCCTGTCACCCAAACACCTGCACAAGGACTTCTGCAAGGTTCCCTCGTGCCCCTCATCCCCCCAGTGATGGTTCTCCATTCCCGGCCTAAATTCCCACAGCTCCATCATGTCTCATTGCCATTTTTATACCTGTTCTTCCCTGAGGCCCTGGGACAGACTGAAGCTGTGGCTGCCCCATCCCTGGATTAATCCAGTCCAGGTTGGATGGGGCTTGGAGCAACCTGGGATAGTGGAAGGTGTCCCTGCACCAAGGGTGTAGAACTGGATGATCTTTGAAGTTTGTCCCCACCCAAAGCACTCTGTAATTCTGTGTCTTCCAGCATCTCCCTCTTCTCCTGAACGTGGCTGACAGGATTCCCTCTGTGGGCCTTTCCTTACATTTGTTCTGTGATTTTGCTGGCTCAGGAGAGCACACAGAGGTTTAGGAAAACACGGTGTCAGCCCTCTGTCAGGAAGGTTGTTACCCAAAATCTATCAGCCTTGGAGATGAATTTTTTACAGTGTTGTGAACACAATGAGCAAATGGGAGGAACTGGGCAGTTTATCCTGAATATCAGGAGAATTTGCTAAGCAGAAAGGTGCAGTGAGTGAAGGTAGGCTTAACAATCTGCCTGAGAGAGAGACAGGAGCTGGGATCTGTGCTCAGTGACACATCCCAGCTCCTGGGCCATGATCACTGCAGTGATCTGCCCCGACAAAAAGGCTTGAAGCAAAGGCTGGAGGTATCTCACACAAGGTACCTCGGGGCATCTCGTACAAATGAGCTGCTCTTTGGAGAAAAAGGAGGAAAAGGGCTTTGGATTGCAACTGGAATAGCATTTCCTTGGTTAGGGCAGATGCATTTTCATATCAAAGGCTGTGATACTGGTTTCCCAGTTCCTTTTTCTTTTTCCTTGAGGCAATGGGGTTTTCCCTGTCATGTAGTAACTGCTTCCTGCTCAAGGCACTGGGATCATGTGCAGGCTTGGGCTGGAGCAGTGCAGAGTGACAGAACGTGGTGTCCTGGCACACAGGGTGTGCCATGAGCATTCCCACTCTCCACCTGGGAGCTCCACCTACCTCTCCTCCCCTGGGATCACTGTGAGGGCTAAAAGCCTAGTCCCTCAGTGACAAATGTATAGAATCACAGAATGGTTTGGGTTGGAAGGGACCTTAAACTCATACAGCGCCACCCCTGCCATGGGCAGGGACACCTTCCACTGTCCCAGGCTGCTCCAAGCCCTGTCCAACCTGGCCTTGGATGCTGCCAGGGATCCAGGGGCAGGCACAGCTTCTCTGGGCAACCTGTTCCAGTGCTTTATGACCCCTACCATAATATTTTTTGTGGGTTCAATGCCTGCCTTCATCTGATGGAGCAACCAACAAGATCAACTTTCTATTCCAACTTAACAGAGAGTCAGAGGGTTTCTCATCACCTAAATTACACTCCCACTAATTTAGGGGCACTTTCAACAAGATTGCATTAAGTTTAAGGATCACAAAATCTGCTTTGTCAGGATAAGAGGGACAAAAGGTGGCATCTTTACCGTCCCTAGACTTTGTAGGGGAGGAATTCATTGCGTAGCTTTTGTCAGCCAAAACCTTTTTCTGACCTAGGGATGGGGACTCCTGAGAGGCGTTTGAAAAGATTTTATTTCATTTTCAGTCTCATGTGAAGGGTGAGACAGTACAGATGTCACAATCACAATCACAAGCCAAACTGTTTCCTGATCTGACAGAAGTTTGATAGAAGGCTTACATAGTATGCATTTGTGTGCAAACTTTAAGAATTCTCTACAAATCCATTTCCCACACAAATTTTAAGCAAGGTTTATCCCAGAACCTTCATATCCACTCTGTGATCTTTGACTCCCACACAGCCAGGCCTGAGGGCTGTGCACTGACCGTGTCCCCTCTTGTCCCCTCTCCCACCCCTCCTGCAGCCTTCCCTTGCGCTTCTGGGTGAACATGATCAAGAACCCGCAGTTTGTCTTCGACATCCACAAAAACAGCATCACAGACGCCTGCCTGTCCGTGGTGGCTCAGACCTTCATGGACTCCTGCTCCACCTCAGAGCACCGGCTGGGCAAGGACTCCCCCTCCAACAAGCTCCTCTACGCCAAGGACATCCCCAGCTACAAGAACTGGGTGGAAAGGTGAGTTGTAGCTGTGGAATGGCATCAAATGACAGAACCAGGCCCTGCTTTTTTTGGGGTGGAGGTAGGAGGCAGCATGGCTGTTGGTTTTGGAAACTGCCCCTGGGGCTTTTATTATGTCTTTGGTTTTTGCTAAGTGGAAATCTCCACGTTAGCCTTTTATTCCCTGGTGCTTTGCAGCAGAGATGGAAATTTGATTAATGGTGGGGGCTGAAGGTGTTTGCCATCATTGTTTCTTTTGAGGAGAAGCTCTTGAGAAGTGGCAGAGGGAGGAAGGAAGGAGAGGTGATGTGTGTGAGCCCTGGGAAGCATACAGGCTTCTCAGTCTTTCCATGCAGGCCTGAAGTGGTTTGCTGCTCACAGCATCGTTGTGACAGTCCCCACACCGCCTGGATCCCAAGGGATTTATAATTATCCCCCAGCAACTTTCCCTGGAGGCTCTTGTGTGCTTTGAGTGAGATGCCAGACGATTGACAGGCTGCTGACTGAAGCTCTGCAGGTATTTTATGTCAGGTCAGAGGTCTTTCCAAGCATTTTGTCCACACTTCCAAGGTCTGTGGCTGTACTTCAATCTGCTGTACCGAGGGTCAGTGCCTGGCAAAGCTGCTCCACAGGGAATACAACCAAAACATCTATTCCTGCAGTGTGTTGGGGCTTCAGTTTCTGTAGGGTTTCCTCCAGGACAAGCAAACAGCACATCCTGTTCTTCATCCAGCAGGAGCTGTGCTTTGCTTTCCAATATTCTGCACTTGCCTGGCGTTACTGACAGGTTTGGGAGCTGCACAGATGGGGAATGGTTGCTGCTCTGTAAATACAAAGGCGGGTTTATCCTACAGCTCATTCCCGCGCACTGCATCCAGCTTTCAGCAAAGATTTCTCTGGATGACTTCCCAGGCACGGCCTAAAATTGATACCATGTCCTGCAGGTTGTACAAGGCCTCTGCTGCCACAGACACCTCACACTGTGCTATGAATCCCTGCATTGCCTTTGCTGGGGATGGTTTTCTCTCATTTCGTGACGGGAGCGTGGCTGATCAAAGAGCTCCGTCCCCTACTCGGCACGAGGCAGCGTTTTTTCCAACAATCCTCCCATTGGTCTGTGATTTGTCTGGACAATTATTTTTAGATGTGGTTAAACACTTCAGCAAATGTCGTTTCTAGGCAACCTGCAAGGCTCTTATGAGCTACCTTGCTTAATTATGACCTACTTTTGGTACCGTGTCCAAGTTTCTTAGTATGTATTGAGGCCGATTGCTGGATTGACCTGGATAACGGGAGGCGAGTGTTGGAGGTTCCATTTGGAAATCAAGTTTGTACCAACAGTGACCCAAAGGTGTCATTCCTTAGTGATGCTTTAGCAACACTCTGTGTGGTTGGGTGGTTTATGTGGACAAATAATGTTTTCCGTCTCAAACTGGTTGATTTTATCCTGGAGATGCTACATCTGAGTGACAAACCGAGGTATTTAAGTGGAGAATGGGATATTTCCTTATGCAACAAACACCTTTTTTTTTGTTTTTTTCTTTTCCCTCTGGATAAACAAAAGGCTGCAGTTTCCATTTTGGTTTTTTTCCAGTATTGATTTCACTTTACAACTTTTTGGAGCTAAGTCCTGGTGCCCAGTGATCATTAGCAATAGGTGCTGCATTTCCTTGGAAGTTTTCCCAAACAACTGGGTTTGCAAACGAGGTACATAACACCTCCTGCTGCTTGTAAACAGCCCTGGATTCCTGTCCCCAGCATGTGCTGGGTTGTTATCTGCACTGATGTCTGACAACTTGAACTGAAGCCCAAGGGGAGACTGCAGGTTTTGGAATATGGTTAGAGCTTATTCCCTGCTTTTATTTTTGCGTGTCAGTTCCACTGACTCAAGGCAGTGGCACCTGGATGCTGTGGGAGATGAAAGAAAAAACCTATCAGGGATGAATAAAATATAATTTGAGTTCTACCCCGAGCTAATGAATTCCTTCTCTCGGCTCTGCGATTGTGCTTTGAGGGAGCTTTTCCAAATCCAAAGGCTTCCAGTGCTGGTTGGAGCTATTTCTGTAGTCAGCATCAGCTGGAGATGGCATCCTTCAAGACCGCTAGACTCTTCAAAGAGTGAATCAGGAGATAAAAAGTTGGGGAGTTTAAGAAGTGGTTGAGTAAATCAGAAGAACCTGAAATCAAACGAACTGCTTTGCCGAAGAGGAAACTCTAAGAGGGTAATTAGTCAGTGGTAGATTGTGCCCAACTTGAGGCACTCTGGATTAAAACAGGCCTGGATTTAGAGGTCTGGAAATGGAGCTGAGTTGGGTTACTCCAAGCCATCCCTTTGAAACCTCTGGTTTCTTGGTGTGGAGCCTTTAGGACTCACAAAACTCAGAGCAGGGAATGACCTTGGCATGAGAAGGAGGCAGGGATGAAAGGACTTCCCTCCAATCCTTCAAGTACTTGTTTTCCACCTAGGAATGTGCTTTGGGAAGGGAATAGTTACAGCTTCTGGCCTCACCAGTGTTCCACATCCCCAGGGTAGTCAGCTGGAAATGTGATTGCAAAAGATTTCAACAGCAAGGCTGTCAGGAATCTTCTCTGGTTTTATTTGTTTGTTTGGCTCATGTTTTTAGCATAGGATTATCTCATGTTTTCAGTTACTTGTTTGTGATGAGTCAAGTGTTGCCTTCAGAATTGGGATGCATGACAATGACTAATTAAAAATTTTTAAAATTTACCTATTTTTGCAATTTCCTGTCAACTTAATGGAAAACTATGTAAGAAATTGACATCTTTCATGACATTTTGAGAGGTTGGTTGTTTTAGTGCCCATTTCTGTAATTACTCAAGATAATGGATTTGCTGACAACAGCAACAAAAAAATTATTGTGCATCACTTAAATTTAGTTGAAGATGTTCCCTGCGCATTGCAGGGGGCTTGGACTAAGTGACCTCTAAATGTCCCTTGCAATCCAAACTATTCTGTGATTTTATGATAGTCCTTTTATAACATTATTGGAAGCAGAGGTGGACTGCCTGCTGAAATAATCCAGCTGAGACATTCTGGCTTTTGGGAAAAAAAACAAAAAACCAAAACAGGTTCACTGTTCAAATGAGACACCCAGAGCTGGAGACACGTGGTTAAAAAGTGTCCCAGTGCAGCCACATCTTGGATTTCCTGCTGCAGAACACGAGGCCTGATGAGGCAGGACAATTAACCCAGGAAATTGGGACAGGCTATTTGGCTTTTGTTGAAACCACGAAGAGTCAGGCTGTAGTTATGAAACAAAGTGGAGGCATTTCAATTATCATTATATGAGTGTATTGGAGAAAAAAAAAAGAAGAGGAAAAGAATGGTAACAGTAGAGCAGAATCTCATCTGACTTCAGTTAGTAAAACTCCATAGGCTCTGCTGAATTTACATTAGAGCAGCTTCAGATCTGCATCTTTTCAAGTTTACTTCAAATGTCCCCTTTGAGCCTGGAAATCTGGAGAACTTGGGAGCATTTGATGCAATCCCCAAGCAATACAAAGGGGAGCCTGTTCTAATTGGGACTGTCTCATTAGCATTCAACACCACACTGAAAAATGACAAAGGGCTGTGGCTGACCTTTCATTTCTCTCCATGCTGCCAAGCTTATGATAACACTTGTTTGAACTTCATTAACACCATTTAATTGCCTGCATCACAATCAATATGATGTTTCCCTACTGAAGCCTGGCACGGAGGCAAGGATGTGGGAGACTGAAAAGGGGCAGAGCACAAAAAGCAGAAGCCAAAGACTTTTTCCATTTCACGCTGGTGCCCAAAACACCTGCAGGGCTGCAAGGAGAGCGTCTGGTGCTCTTTTTTTCCCCTCATCCCTGCAGGGACTTGGTCTCCTTTTGGCTGCTTATTGTGCATTGAAAAGAGCCCCTCTAAGAAAAACTTAAAGTCAATGGAGACATCACAAGTGTTCTTAACTTAAGAGTCATCCAATGAAGACCGTTCAAAATAGGCTTGCCAGGTTCAGGATCAAAAGAAGCTGAAAGTGATCTGATGTGTGAGATTCAGAATTAAAACATTTTCATTTTATTGTGTTGACCTGGGTGCAAACAGTGCCTGGCACAGCTGGTGCTACCCAGCTCCTGAGACCATGATCTCAGCTACATTTTTTCCTTACAAGTACAGATACTTTTAGGATAAAGGGGAACCATTTTAAACTAAAAGGGAGAGATTTAAGTGAGATGTTTGGAAGATATTCTTTACTCAGAGGGTGGTGAGGCCCTGGCACAGGGTGCCCAGGGAAGCTGTGGCTGCCCCTGGATCCCTGGAAGTGTCCAAGGCCAGGTTGCACAGGGCTTGGAGCAACCTGGGATAGTGGAAGTTGTCCCTGCCCATGTCAGGGGGTGGAACTGGATGATCTTTAAGGTCCCTTCCAACCCAAAACATTTCTGATTTGATGATTCATGGAGCAGCTGTGATTTGCATCCCATTAGCCTTTAGGTGTCAAGGTCTAGCTCCTGTTAGGAAGAACTTGGAGAGCGTGTTTGGAGTGCACCCGTTTGGGATTTCACCTACCCGGTGTGTCAGCTTGGGCTTTCAGGGCTCTCAAGTCACTAGGAAACCTCTACCTGTGCAGTGCTTGTGATGTCTTTTGGCCACTCTGCAGTTAACTTTAGAAAGAAAGACAAACTGGACCAGTTTAAAACAATAAAAAGCTGCGTCTGCCCTAACATTGTGAGTTATTGAGGTTTTAAGGAGAAACTCTGAGGGCTTTATAAAGAGCATCTCATGACAGGTGCAAATCCTGGCTCTACTTTAAAAAAAAAACCGAGTTTTCTGTGCTGGAAAGAAAGCTCAAGAAGTAGCATACCAAAGGTCAAGGCAGGGGGTGTTGTCAGTGGAGATAATAAAAAACAGTGCTGGAAGGGGCCTCGGGAGGTCAACCCGACCATCTCATGCCTCAGGGCAGGATCAGCTCTGTCTAAAGCCTTCCTGGCAGATGCTTGTCTACCCCTTTCTTAAAGGCCTCCAACAACAGAGCCTCTGCTGTCCTCAGGCGGTTCATTCCCGTGCTTCCCTGTCCTTCCCATCACAGTGTTTTCCCTGCTGGGCAGCCAAAATCTCCCTGCCTGTAAATAAAGCTCAGGCATCCCCAGGGCAGGGGGTACAGCTCATTCCCTGCCTCTCTGGGGCAGCTTTTGGCATATCTGAAGACTGCTCACTTGTCTTTCTTCACTTTTCATCTCAAAAAAAAAAAAAATCCAACCCAAAAATCCCAATGTTTTATCATCATGGCAAAACGCTGCTCTTACACAGTGCAGCTTTCAACTGGTGAGATGAAAATGTGTCCACATGTGGAGGGTGCAGCCCTGCACATCCTCTGCTCTGAGGTGCTGCTGGGTGGTCTCCTCTCCCAAGGGAGGGACCTGTGCACCACTTCACTCTTCAGCCCTTGAGTCAGTGCTGTCCTTCAGCCCTCCACTGTTTATTCTGAGGGCAGAACCAGCAGGAAAAGCCATGAGCAGGTAAAATGAAAGCACTGCCCTTTCCAGGGCTTGCCCACACAGACAGAATTGTTCCCTTGAACACCTTGGGTTGGAAGGGACCTCGAAGCTCATCTCATTCCACTCCCTATCCACACCTTCCACTATCCCAGGTTGCTCCCAAGCCCCGTCCAACCCGGCCTTGGACACTTCCAGGGATGGGGCATCCCCGATTTCCCTGGGCATTCTATTCCAGTGCCTCACCAGCAGCTTCCCAGGAAACTCAAAGTGCCGTTCTGTGTCAGTGCAAGAGCTGACAGCATGTCCTTGCACTGCTTCACTGCATCCCATAAAAGAGCTGGTTGTTCTCAAGCTTTCCACCAGCCCTTCCCTGCTGGAACAGTCCCCCATATCCCTTTCACACACCTCTCCCTCCTTCAGTGGTCTGGATACAGGCGGCTGTTGCATAACCCTAATTATGTTATTGCTGTAATTGTGTCCGCCGTCTGCAGCACATGGATTCGTTACAAGCTTTTCATATGCTAAAATGATTATTAATGAGTGCAGTCCCATCCCAGCGACAAACAACAGCCATGACAAAGAGATCTTTTGGAAGGCAATTAGATCCATGCTAAGCTGCCTAAACCATGGGCTGCGCTGGGAAATTTCGGGCTGGGGAGGAAGCATTGGCAAGGTGGCTTTTCTCTTCTCTTTTGATGAGTTAATGAGTTACTGAGTGGCAGCAGGCACAGTCATTCTTGTGAAACAGCTCCACTAAGGATCCTTTGTCGGTACCGAGGGAAAGGACATTTATCCCTGGATAAACAGAGGACAGAATGTATTCCCAGGTCGCTGTGATGTATGCCCGGGTCGCTGTTGTGTCGATTTCCTTGGGAAAACAAAACGAAACGAAACAAAATGAAACAAAACAAGAACTAACCTAGGGAAAGATGAGCTTGGAAGGACCAGGAATAATTATTTTTTCAGTATAAGAGAGCCAACTGTATCCTGGTGCATCCCAAATCCTTCTCCATCCATCAGGGGCAATCCTGGGCTCTCTCTCCAGTTCAAGGCAGGCTGGGGTGAGGTGCTGTGCTCGTCATACCTGTGAGGACACATCCCATGGCCTGGTTATCCTCACATCCTCCATCTGAGCTGGAGTGCTGCGATGATGGGTTTACCCCAATCCCTCATAATTTTAATTGCTCATGAAGCCTAAAGAACAAATTTCGTGTTGCCACTTGAGAGGACAGAGAGCCTTGAGGTAAGAATGGAGGCTGCTCCTGTGAATATGGGGAAACTCAGACACATAAGGCTGGATCTTCTGATATTCTTCTGCAAACAGCTGGGGAAAGGATCTACTGGAGATGAGAAAAACTGGAGTACGGAAGGAACTGCAAATCTGCTCAGGATTCTCACTCTTGACCCCTTGGAGGCAGGTTAAGCTGAATTTGCTGCTTTGCTTTGCTACCTTTCTGTCCCATTCAGAGGGAATCTGGCTCAGTCTCATGTTCTCAACCTCCTGCTGGCTGTGGGAGTGAGTCAAAGGCCTGTCCCTGTCTCAGGTGAGACCTGGTGTCCCTCCACGGGTGACAGAACACCTCCCTGCCCCTGGAGCTGCCTCCCAGCCCAGCTCTGGTGTGGGAGCTGTCAGCTGAAAGGGTGATGGAAGCAGCACAGGCAGCCTTGCAAATTCCAGCAGTGGAAATGTGAGGGCCTCTGGGGTTTGGTGACAGCTTCTCAGTGGTTTTTGCATTAGGGGTATGCAAATGGCAGGGAGGCTCTAAATACCTCTGAGGATCTGGGCTGGAATCGAAGGTAAATAAAGACTCAGCAGGGATGTTGTCATCTCCCTGCTAGGATGGTTTAATACACACATTCATCATTTCTTTGGAGAGCACAGTGATGGCTTCATTAGGAACTCTTCTGCATAAACAAGTCACTGGGCCATGGCAGAATTTGGATGGAAGGATATTATGTCTTTTCGCTCATCTAGATTGGGGTATTGGTACGTGTTTATCCCCCCTTCTTTTTCTTTTATTTTTGCCACAAAATACCTCGGTTCGATGGGAAATGACTGTTTAGGTGTGTGATGCCAGGGAATTGAGTCTGGAGGAGACCAGGATCCTTTGGTGGGTGATGGCCTGTGACCCCAGAGCCCTGAGATCACATCCTGGGAGTCTGTCATGGCCAGAGCCCTGAAACCGTGACTGCTGAAACTCAGATCTGTGCGTCCCATCCTTGGCTCCAGGGAACATTCCCTGCTGCTTTTCCTTGTTGGGATGAGTCACGGGAGTGTTGTGCTGCTGGGGAATGATCTCTGCAGGGCTGGAAGGGGATGGGGAGTTTTCAAACCCTTGTGAGTCACAGACTCAATAGTCTGTTGCTACCAGGTGGAAAAGAAACAGGACAAACTGGGAGAAGGAGTTGATAAGTGTGTCTGTGCTCCAGTTTTTGGGAGCACCCTGTCCCTACACCCACTATCCTGCCACCACTTGGTGACAGCACAACCAGAGAGGAAAAGGAGAATTTTAGCTGCTTGTCAGAGCTAGACTGGCACCTCTGATATCCTCCACTGACCCTGTTTATTTTTGATGTGATGAGCCCCCTTCTCTTCTCGTTTCAGGAGGGTGCCTATCCTACAATCATGAGGAGCTGCTCTCCTTTCTGGCACCATAAATCAATGCATTTCACTGCTTTGCAGCCTGTTTTCCCCACAGGTCTGTGGAATGTGCTGGTGGCACATGGATTTTTTCTTTTTCCAGTGCCGAGGCACACCTGGCTTTTTGACCATAAGATTCCTTGCTCTTTGACCTCAAGATTCCTTGTCTTGTCAGCCATGTTGTGGATGCCACCAATTCCTGATGCTTTCCCTTGCACAGCACAGACCTGATCTTCTCCAGCAGGTGATGCCAAGACCTGTTTAAGTCTTTCTGGGAGTGGCAAAGGTCTAGGAAATATTTATTCCTCCTGCTCAACACCTTCTCCTGGGGGCAGTTCTGCAGGACAGGACCTCCTGGGATTTCCAGATGCTCAACTTGCTCACAGACCTGTCCCGGTCCCCCTGGGGACAGAGGGTCAAGCAGAGGGTAAAGAAAAGCAAACCCACACCACTTTTCACTGGAACGCCGGAAATGAGAAATATTTAGACCATGGGACTGAGTTAGGCTAAGATTTCTGGCTGGTTCTAAGCCCAGAAGACAAAATGCCAGGACTCCAGGGAGAGTGATGTTTTTGTGCCTGCTGGAAGTTGCAGTAAAATTAATGAGGTTTGCACGAGTTTTTATGGTGAAAGAGAGTTTAGCTTTGGAAAATGTCAAGCAAGAAAGACCTCTGCCTCCTATGCCTCCCTCTCCCGAGGATCACATCAAAAAAATCACCACCAAAACCAGGATATCAACAGAGACTGACCCACTGTGGTAAATCAGGGTGGGATTGAAGGGCACAAAACCAGACTGAGCACAGCTGGAGCCTCCTGGAGTGGGAGGGTTTCCCCCCAGGCTCCTGCACTGCTCTGTCTTCCACGGGACACTCCAGCAGCTGCTCGTCCTGCTCTGTCACGGAGTGTTTTCCCACTCATCCACCTCAAGGATCCTCGTCACACAGCACTTCAGTGTCCAATTTCTCTGCAGTGGCAAACAGCCTCCATCTCAGCAGGTGTCTCCACGCTGTTTACAGGACACCTGTCAGCTCTTTTGGCTCCCTGTCCCCTCTGCCTCCTAATTACAAAACTCTGGATTGCTGCAGCTATGGGCTTTTTTTTTCTTCTTCTTCTTCTTCTTTTATTTTTTTTTGCCTTGTGCACAAAATGTCAAATTGCAGAAATTAAAAATGTAAATGATGGTGTCTAATTAACCAGTTGACAGCAGTGCACAGCTGCGAGTGACAGTGACTGATTACCTTCTGCAAACCTTGTCCTCCAAGACCTGCCTTACCCAGGGGAGGAAGGACATCAAAAATAGCAACTTCCTTAAAGAGACATCACTCTGCAGATGAAGCCTGCTGGGCAGTGGTTCTGGGGGATCCAGACCCTATGGATAAAAACCCCCAGTCCTCCTGAGCTCCAGGGGAATGCTGTTGACTCCTAGGAAAAGCAGATTTTTCCCAGTCAGATTGGAGTTGAAGGCTCTTGCTGCATGTATCAGCTCAAAATATGGGGCAAAAAGGAGATGCTGAGCAGGAGAGTTGTTGGGATGGACTGTATGGAGAGGGGAAGGTGGTTATGTTAGCAATGGGGGCAGATGTAGTGGTGAGAATGGTGGAAGGAAAAATACAAATATTTGGGGTTTTTCTGTGCATGGGAGTGAAATCCTGAGCTCTCAGTGGGCAGCAAGGTCTCTCTGGGAAAAGAGGGCAGGGCTAAAAGCCCTTGAATGTCTGACAAAATGATCCAGCTTCAATCCAGCTCCTAATGATGGCACAGGGAAAGTTTACAGGATACCCTTTGAGGCTTCATTCTCAGATTGGGGTGAATACAACACGTGCCTGGTGCTCGGGATTAGTGCTCAGTCATCTCCCCTTTGCCTAGGTCACCTTTCTTGCTGTAAAAGATGAGTGCGAGCAGGTATATAACCAGAAAAGCCCAACACTAAGTGTGGTTCCTTCTCCTTTTTGTTGGTGGATTTCTGTAGCAGTGTGATTTCAGATGGTGGAGCTGATGCCTGTTTCCCAATAAGCATCTTCTGTGGAAAAGCCCCTTGGGGAGGATTTGGGCAAAGCAGGTCCACACATCACACACACCATGGCTAGACCAGCAAAGAGAGGCAAGAAGGGCTTTTTGTATGATAATTCCAGCCCAGATTTATTCCAACACACCAAAGGGGATCAGGGACAAATGATCTGACCATGTGCTGTGCACAGGCCTAAATAGAGGTCAGGAACCAATGGTCTGAGGACACATGGGCAGTACAAAGGACAGGGGAAAGGTCAGTGACCTTTAGGGAAGAGGGGACAGACCATCAGGGATACCACAACCAAGGGGGAAGCAGGGAAAGGAGAAACCACGTGTGGGCCTGGTATTTCTGAGTCTGTAAGGTTTTCAGCCTGTTAGTGGCTGATTTTCTTCCCAAGGGAAGATTTCTTGGGAGAATTTTCTTTCAAAGACAGTTCCTGTAAATAACTATTTTCTTCTCCTAACGTTTCTAAGTTCTCATAACAACCTATGCCACAACACAACACGAAAGAACTTCACGAGGACGCGGTGATGAACAAAGCAGGAAAAGCCCAAGTTTATTTACCAAACTCAATTTTATACATTTCCAAAGGTGCCTGTGGATTGGAGGATGAAATCCCACCTCCCAAACCACACTGGTCAAGACAACTGTCAATCAACTTTCTCCTCCTACCTAAAACTATGTAAACAACGAAGGACAGTTAGGAAAATAAAGCTGTAGTTTATAGTACAAGTGTGGAAAGTAAAAATTCTGACTCCAATATGAAAGACAAATCAGAAGGCCTAGAAAAATCCTCAAAACCAGGGTGACAAACCTCTCTCCCAGGTGTGGTTTCTGTTACTTAACCAATGGAGAAAAGTCAATTCTGTGGACCAATGATATGCCTTTCTAGCGCTGGATGAATTGTAAATAAAGCCTTCTGATCTTTCTTCTGCCTTGAACTGAAGTCAAGCTTCTTTATTTTGTGTTCAACAACAACATCACAAGAACTGGGAGAGAGAGACTGGGGTCGATTACACAGTGTTGCAAGGCACCACGGGGGGAGTCTTACCTTTCAGCTCGGGTGGAAAACGATGGTAGATCTGCCCAGGGCAGGACCCTGGGAACTCCCTTGAAAGGTTCCAGGGATTCCACAGGTTTCTTGAGCTCCTGCACTTCCCCTCAAGCAGCGAAACCTGTGTTTGTGCCCCCCAGGTACTACTCGGACATCGCCAAGATGCCAGCGATCAGCGACCAGGACATGAACGCTTACCTGGCCGAGCAGTCCCGCATGCACATGAACGAGTTCAACACCATGAGCGCGCTCTCCGAGATCTACTCCTACGTGGGCAAGTACAGCGAGGAGGTGAGAGCCTGGGTCTTGGAATTCTGGGAGCTTTTGAGATTTTAAGGTTTTGGTATATAGTAATAGGTGTGGGGCAAGGTGGAGACTTGAGGGTGGAGGTTAGTTGTTGTTTTTTTTTGACCCTCTTCTTCCTTCTCTTCCCGTCTAAAGAACTGGTGGTTTTCTGTGATTGGTTAATAAAGTTGGCATTGGGGTCTCCAAGTGGTTAGTTATTGGGTTTAAAGTAAAAATAACTTTACAATTGGACCGATTGTCCTTGAAAAGGCCTTGTAAAGATAGAGAGGTGCTCCATTTTACCTTCTAACTTGCTAGTTAGTGCTCACAGCTTGTGAGGCTGTAATATAAACAGAAAGATATAATAATAGAAAATAAAGAACTGAGTCCGAACACGAAACTGCAACTCCCGTGTATTAATCCCAATCTTGGCAGAAAAAAAGAAGCCAGAACCATCACACCTGTGGGGCATTTGTGGGGTCCAGGGGAAAGCCCACCCATCCCCAGGATGTGCCACTGGCACCTGTCTGCTGTCTGCAGCTGAGAGGGTGAAGGATTTAAGGAATGAGAAACAAGGCCTGGGGTTTGGAAAGGGAAGGTCTGGGATTTTGGGTCTCCTCAGAACTCCTCTTTGCATCCCTGTTGTTTTTGTCTCTCTTGATCAGTCAGGCTCAGCTGGTTTGAAGCAGTTGATGGTCAGATCCTGCAAAGGAGCCCTACATGAGCTTTACATCCAAAGTGACCAAAGGACTTAAGGACTGTGCCCAATGTCATTCCAGACACCCTAAACACCCCAAAATGGTCCAACACAGACTTTTAAGACATCCAGCATGGTTCTATGTATTGAAGGCCATGTGAGACCCATTAAGCATCTCAGGTGGCACAGCCAGGTGATGGACAAATCTCATAAATAAATGACTTATCTCCAAGATAAGAATCCATTTGATTGGTTGTAATCCAGAGGTCTGCACTGAGTCAGGTCAAACCCAAACTTCCTGCCTGGTTCCCTCCTGGCTGACTGATCTGCTTTGCATGATCTAAACTAAGCCTGGGACCTGCCTTAGAGAAAGTTAACCTGCCTCTGCTGCTCTAAAGTGCTGGACTCAGTCACTTTGGGGAAAGAAACCAAAATTCCTATAACTTCTTTTATCCTCTCTCCTTTTCCAGATTCTCGGAGCCCTCGATCAAGATGACCAGGCTGGGAAACAGAAACTTGCCTACAAACTTGAACAAGTCATAACCCTCATGAGCATAGACAGCTGAGAACTGTCCTGCCAGGGACACCCTGGGAGGGATAAACCAAGTCGTGCCTCACTCAAGATCATCATCTTTACCAAGTGCAAGTTTTGATGGGCTGTAAGCAGAGTCACCCGAACAGCGCTCCCCTCTCTCTCTCTCTCTCTCCCCTCTCTCTTTCTCTCTTTTCCTTCTCTTTCCAAATCTGTGGACAAAGAGACAGAGCCCCAGGGGTTAAAAGAAAAGACTGCAGAGGAATCTTGGCTCTGGGGCCATGAAGACATTCGGGTGGAGCTCTCCTTTTCACAGCTTCCCTTCTGCCTTTTGCCCTAGAGAGAAACTATTGAACACACACAAAGACCCCACCAACCCTCCCTCAGCATCTCATCCTCACTCTGCAGAGGTGGAACTGGGAGGTAACTTCTGTCATGCTGCTTTAACTGCCCTCCGAGGGCTGCAGCCTCTGGAGCGGACATGGAAATGAACTCAGTATTACTCAAGTGTCCCCAAGGGGAAGGCAGCCTGCCTGCAGGGCTCCTGGAGGGCAGAGCCGACCCAGCTCCTCTCCTGCACAGCCACTGCAGTTCTATCTCTTGATAGCCACCCACTGGGAGAGGAGGCTCCCCGAAAAACGCCACAGCTCCGTCCAGAGCAGGACAGCTGTGGCTCATCCTGCCTGGGCAAAGAGCTGCTCTCCTGGGGCAGGGAAAGGGTCAAGAGGGGACGAGGAGACCGACGCTCCCCTGCCCATGTGTTTCATATGGTTCTTCTTATTTTTCCGAGAGCCGCGTGTCCCCCTCCGTCTTTCCCGTCGTGTCCTGTTGGTCGTAGCACTGCAGCAAAATGCTCTCTCTGCTCGGTGGCACCCCCTCAGTGGTGGTGGTTCTGCTCCTCCTGGCAGCACAGCATCATTCATCCCCCTCATTCCCACCTCGGCTTGGAAAGCAGGAGCCACAGGCCTCGGTTTGTTCCAGGCAAGGAGCTCTGCCTCAAAAGAAGAGCCAGAAGGATTGTTTGTTTTGTTTTGCGTTTGTTTTTTTTTTAAAGCTGTTCTTTCCATTTTGTTTCCTCGACTGGAACACAGCTGTTGTTTTCCCACAGTGGAATATCGGAGGGTTACTGAAATGCTTGCTGTGAAGTGAGGTGGTGCACGGAGCTGATGGTAAAGCCTTCCTTCCAAGCCACTCCTCAGAGGAAATGTCACCACACATTTTGGAAGGAAATCTTGGAGGAAATCCGAACGAAACACTGCAAAAAATTCTTCTACCTAGATCCCCCAGCTGAACTGCCTGTCTTCTGGAGGTCTCTGAACTGCTGTGAGCCCATCTGCCTTTTGGTGCCAACTCCTGGCCTTTCCTCTTCTCCGTCTCTGGAACCAACAGGCCTTGCTGAAGGCACAGTTGCTGCCTGGGAAGGATTTTATCTCTCTTTGCACTTCTTATCCCTTCAGGGATCGCTGTCACCATGGGACTATTGTGGGGGACCACCCTGTCCCTGTCCCATCCTCTGCTCAGCTTCTCCAGAACATCTCAGCTTGTTCCATGGCCAACCAAAGGGGAGTGAGCACCTGCATCTCTTTTGCCTTCAGCTGTTCCATTCACACGGCTGCCAGCCCAGACAACACCATGACTAGAAACCCTCGGGGTGTGGAGAACCTTCCTTGTACACCAGGGAGGCAAGAGCTGGGTCAGCATTCATCTCCCCAGACACAAGCAGAGCTCCCTGGCAGATGGAGGAGTGGCTGAAGAATCAGCCCACATCCACATCACCCCGTCCTTGGAGCCACAGCCTGGATCTGCTTTGCACCTGGAGGGAGGAAGGGGCGCAGGCAGGGTGTGTAAATTGATTACAGGGCGAGTTTGTTTGGGTTTATTCCTGTCTCTTGCTATCAAACCAGGACCTCTTTGGGAGTGGCAGATCCTGAGCGTGTGTGAGGGGGATGTGGTGCGAGCAGGAGTCGGTCAGCGGGAGGGCTTCCTTCAGCCAAGCAGATACACACGTAGGCGAGTCCAAAACCACTCAAAGAGCAGCAGTCCAAAAACTGGACGTGTCTGTGGGGAGAAAATCACCAGATTCATGTTGAAACAGCAAACTTAGGGACACGTCTTGGTTTTAAACCCCCAGACATTTCTCTCTTGATTATAATTCCTATTATTTTGTGCGTGTGTATCTGTGTGCGC
>VYXD01001826.1:641596-654851 GCA_013397195.1 Hylia prasina | reverse complement strand
TGAGAACAACTGGTTTAATATTATTTATTTTTTTATTATTATTATTTACCACTTTGAATTTCCTGCCTTCTCATAAATTCTAGTGGGAAATGTACTCACTGACCTTATAACTCCCCAAACCAAAAATGATGCCAAGACTTCTCCACAGGCCAGCTTTCCTTCAATTTGCCATATGGGATGCAGCCCTCGTTCCTACAACACAGGCAGGCAGGTCAGCACTTAGTCACAACTCACGACACACAAACATGTTGTGGGCAGGAACATGACAGGCAGAGAACACCAGCAGGCATCGTGTTTTTCCTGGCTACATCTGTGCTAGCAAAAAAAAGGAGGCCAAAGTGGAGTAGCAGGCTCTGTGTTGAATTGTCTGTGATGTTTAGCTGTTAATTTTGGACAATTTTCTCACAGAGAATGGCCAGGAACAGCTTGGGATGAGCATTTATCATGGATTTTTTTTTCCCTTCGTAGATAAAAATGTATCCAGTCTGGCTCTCTCTGTCCCCTAAGCTCTAAGACACTGTGGCTTCAGAGGGCCAAATATACAGAGCTAGACCAAAGAAACATTGGGAAAATACCTGCTAGGTCAGGAGGTGTTTGTAAAAAAATATTGAAAAAGGAGGTGCTTTAAAGGTTCGGTCTGTTTTGACTGTGAGGGTGTGGTGTTTACTTGTTTGGGGCTGGTGGGGGGAAGAGAATGAGCCCTAGGAAATGGTCTGAAGTTGGATTTAAGTTTTGAAATGCAGAGTTTGGGAGCAGAGAGAGGAAATCTCTCCAGTGGAACAAGTGCTAAATCCCAGGACATCCCAGCTTTGTCTCAGGCACCACTGGCTGCTGTCGAGTTAGCCCTGGACACAGTGTCCTGCTGAGTTGGATGAACTTTTGCTGGAGGAGCACTGGGATGCCAAAATACAGACCCTGAGGTACCACCAGGACCTGTTCTTCTCTGGAATGTTATGGACCAGGACCACAGGTGTGGAGTTGAGCCAGATCTCATGTCCTGGGCTGGGACTGGTGGCCCTGAGTTGGGTCTGGCTCATCTGCACTTCGGGACAAACCTGCAGGCAGCATTCAGCCCTTGGGAAGAGCCGAATGGAAAATCTCCAGGGCTCATCAGGGCCACCCCGGGGGCCAGGCCGTGGCTCTGGCCCTGTGCTCTTTCTTGCTGATCAATGACTCTGAAAGCAGTGCAGACACTGATCCAATTACATTAACAGCACCCAAGTTTGCTCTGTGCTTTCCCAGTGCCCCTGCCCGGCCAGAATCCAGGGAAACTCATAAATCTGCCCTGCTTTGCATTAGCAAAGGCAATCTGATTAACTCCCCAGCAGGAGCAAGGCACAGCCCCGAGTTCCAGCTCAACTTCCACATCACAGAATTGGATCCAGAAGGGGCAGCTGTGAGTTATGGGGCTGG
The DNA here is from genome assembly GCA_013397195.1 of Hylia prasina. NCBI lineage: Eukaryota > Metazoa > Chordata > Aves > Passeriformes > Sylviidae > Hylia > Hylia prasina. The sequence continues at coordinate 653,438 of VYXD01001826.1, read as the reverse complement.
AATTCCATCAGGGGTTTCTGGGGAGGTCACAAACCACCCCTCTCTTCCTGTGCACTGGTCCCAAACAGAATTACAGCCCCATGATTCAAAGGGGGGTCTGTTTGTCTGCAGGAAGATAAATTCAAGGAGCCATCTGGGGCTGTAAATTCATCCCTTTTCCTGCCATTCTTCCATCTTCACAGGATGGGGCTTCCAGGATTCATCCAGGGCTCCTCACTTTCCCCACCCATCCAATCTTCATCTCCTTTCTCCTTCTTTTCCTTCTTAATAGAGACATAAAAGCAGTGAGTGTCTCACACTGCTGACCACTCACACCCAATCCCCTTCCCTTCATCCCAGAGAGGGAGAAGCAGCACTCACTCTGCTCCTCAACCCTGTTTATCCACAACCCATTCCCTGGCACAAGCCAGACTGCAAACACCCAACCCACATTAAACCTCCTCAATGAAAACATACCCTGGTTCTTTTCAAGTTGGGCCTAACAAGGTATTTTTCCTTAACTGCATTATTTTTGATGGTTTAGGGGACAAGGACGGGCTTGGGGACACCCATTTATAGTTTTGCTGGCATTTACATGCAGGTATTTACAAGCAGAATGGAATATTTCAGCATTATAAGTTAGATAAAACAGAGATTCCAGCCTTGGTTTGTTTGGGTGGGCATCCTGGGCTTCAGAGGTGGTCCATGTCTCCCAAAGTTTCCTTTCAATTGTTGACAATCCAGACTGCAAATCCTTTGGAAGTTAAAGCTGGGAGGCATCATAAAATACCCTCAGCACAAATTCAGCAAGAGGAAAAGTAAAGTCCAGAAAGGAAGGCTGTTCTAGGGCCAGGCACAAAGCTGAGACTGGAAGATTCTGGTCACCCCCATCTCTTCCACCACAGCTGCTGGTCAGTCTGCACAAGTAAGATAAAACTGGGTTTGGGCACCTCACATTTTCTCAATATCCCTCTTTCCACCAGAACTTTTGTATCCTCCTGCATTCAGGAATTTGATGTGAGAGGTCAAGAAGCAGGACCTGGAAGTGCTGGACATCCAAACGTGAGAAATGACAGAGCTCAGGGATTTCTCAGTGGCTCAGGGATTTCGCCATCATTTTTGTGACCCTTCATGTATTTTATGACATAAATGGTCACCAACTCCCTTGAAGATAGGAGGGAGTACCCATGTCAAACCACAGTGAAACCAGCAGCAAATCTGCTGTGTTTGTTAAAATTTAAATGCTCTTGTGAGCTCAAAGCTGAAAAGCCAAAGGGTTCCTGCCACAACACAACACAAAAGAACTTCACGAGGACATGGTGATGAACAAAGCAGGAAAAGCCCGAGTTTATTTACAAAACTCAATTTTATACATTTCCAAAGGTGCTTGTGGATTGAAGGATGAAATCCCACCTCCCAAACCACATTGGTCAAGACAATTGTCAATCAACTTTCTCTCCTACCTAAAAATATGTAAACAACGAAGGACAGGAAAATAAAGCTGTTGTTTAGAGTAAAAAGTGTGGGAAAGTAAAAAATTTTGACTCCAATATGAAAGACAAATCAGAAGGCCTGGAAAAATCCTCAAAACCAGGGTAATAAGTTCCTGGTGCTCTGACTTAGGCAGCAGCTCCAGAACACTTGGAATGGTTTTTCCTGGCAAGTGGTACAAATTTTGAGGCATCTTGTGCTGCTGACTCTGAAAACAGCACTCTGAGAAGATTCTTTCACCAGTCAAAAATACAGGTAGGGTCACGTGTGGGCTTTAAGCCATATAACAAACCCTGAAATGGTACGGGGCAAAACATCTGGGGGAAAAAAAAAAATGGATTAAAACAACTCCAAACTCTTAAAAAGCCAACTGATAAGAAACCACAAAGAGTCTTGGTGAATCTCAGCTCAGAAAAGTGCTCTGTAAACTGGATTGTGATCAGCATTGGGGGGTTTCATATATATGTATAAATTCTTGAATTACTAAGATTACCCCATGTAATATTTGATAATTCAGCCCCTTTGGGAAGTTGACTGTAAGGGAAAGGAATAAAACATTGTTCCAGATTTCTAGCCTGGGGAATTGTCTTAGAGGCTTGTTTTGGTTTACTTTTTTTTTTTTTTTTTTTCCCTTGCTATTTCTTGCCCACCTTTGGAAATCTATCATTTTTCTTCCTTAGGACAGAATTTCAATTAGCAGAAGGATAATGCCATTGGGAGGCACTGAATATCCTTGGAGGTAAATCTAGCTGGGAATTGTCAATGCAATATCTGAAACAGCCTGACAGCAGAGGTCCTGTAAAGCTTAGATTACTCTTAAATATAAAAAACCCCACCAATAATCAGAGTGCCTTTCAGAGAGGGAATGGAAGGGACAGGAAGGAGCTTGTTTTTTGAATTGCTGCATTCAACTTCAAAAGAGGATGATAAAAGAAAAAAAAAAAAAGAGTATATTAGAGACACCCAAACTGCTGCATCTGACTGAGAAAATGTCTAGATAAACTTCTAGGCACACCTATAACCACCTTTATGCCTGCTGGATATTCTCATCAGCCAGCTGAAAGTTTCTTGTGGAATCCTCCCTTATTGAGAGGGTTGAAAGAGACCCAAGAAAGCTGCAGGAACCCACATGGCGGGGAGGACACTGAGACAGTTCTAGGGCAGTCCTGAGCACACAGGAGCATTCACTGGGTGTTTTCGCATCCTTATAAAAACAGGGTTTTCAAGGTGAGGCAACCTTCCCTCTGGGAGAGGTGGGATTGTTCAGCCTGGAGGAGGTAAAGCTTCAGGGAGATCCTATAAAACCTTCCAGTGCCTGCAGGGGCTTTGAGAAGGAACTTGGATGAGGGTGTGGGGTGACAGGACAAGGAGCAACGTCTTTGAAGTAACCAGGGACAGGTTTGGATTACATATTAGGAATAAATTATTCCCTGTGAGCGTGGGGAGGCCCTGGCACAGGGTGCCCAGGGAAGCTGTGGATCCTCTGGAAGTGTCCAAGGTTGGACAGAGCTTGGAGCAGCCTGGGGCAGTGGAATGTGTCCCTGCCCATGGCAGGGGGTGGGACTAGCTGATCTTTAAGATCCCTTCCAACCCAAACCATTCCATGACTTTGTGATGCTGTGATTCATTCCACATCCTGTGACCAGGATGATCTGACTCAGCTCTGCCTTCACCACCTCTCTGCTGACCTCCCACACTCACCTGATGGGTTTACCTGCCTCAGGTCACCAGAAATGGCCTGAAGAACTTGCCTGTGGCTGCTGCTCAGACTGGGGGCTGGAGGATCTCTTGAAGGCCCTCAGAGATCAGACACAGGGCCCTAATTCTGCTGAGCCCCTTTATCTGCTCCTATCTGGTTATCTTCAACACAATCTGTTGGCTCCAGCACAGCTGAGCACAGTGGCACTGGGGTTAGGGACATGCTGAGGAGACCCCCCTAATTCATTCCAGAGGCTCCAAGCAGCCATGGAGGCTCCTTGGCAGATGATTTCAGATTAGCTGGGACCATTTAAAAGATGTCACTGCTACAACACAACATGAAAGAACTTCATGAGGTCACGGTGATGAGCAAAGCTGGAAAAGCCCGAGTTTATTTACAAAACTCAATTTTATACATTTCCAAAGGTTTCCTGTGGATTGGAGGATGAAATCCCACCTCCCAAACCACATTGGTCAAGACAACTGTCAATCAACTTTCTCCTCCTACCTAAAAATATGCAAACAACGAAGAACAGTTAGGAAAATAAAGGTGTTGTTTATAGTACAAAGTGTGGGAAAGTAAATATTGTGACTCCCATATGAAAGACAAATCAGAAGGCCTAGAAAAATCCTCAAAACCACGGTGACATGTCACCACCCAGCCAAAACAGCCATGGAGTCACTGGGTGGTTTGGGTTGGGAGGGACATTAAAGGTCATCGAGTTCCAACACCCCGCATGGGCAGGGACACCTGGAAGAGGAAGCAAATATTCTGATATCACCAGTGGAGCCACTGCGGACCTTGCCTTCCATGAAGAAGGGTATTTATGGACAAGTTTTGTGGCATTAGAAGTCATCAAGAGGTAGAACTTGAGGTCTGCACTTCAGCTCTGCAGGATCGTCTATGCACCATCTGTTTTCCACCAGCAATTCCTTTCAGCAACCTGAATCTAGACAAAAAAGATAAAGAAAATAAAATATCTGGTTTTGAAGTGTGGACTGATCCGAAGACATTATACATGACCAGTTTATGACAGATTTAGACTTTAAAATTATAATTTTTTTAAGTCATTGTTGCAATTGAATGGTCATTTTCACACTAAAAACACTGGCTTCCAACTCCTCTTTTTTAGATTAGTCAACTTGCTTGAGAGTGGGATTTCTGCAGTAAAATAAGTGTTTGTACCATTGCCAATATCTCCTTTAAATATTTTCAGGATAAATACCTGCAAGAGAAAAGTGTGCAAAGCTCCAGGCACCGGGCCAATGTTTTTGAATAGTCACAATTAGCAAAAAGAAAAGAGAAAAAAAAAATACCTTTCCACTCGGGAAGCAGAAACAAAAATCATAATTAAAACATTAAATGCAGAACAAACCATCATTGCTTTTCTCAGCAAATTGGACCCTAAAAATCCTGTTCACAGAAATGCTGGAAAACATGTGACTGCCATAGATTTGATGAGGAATGTGACATAATTCACAGAAAAACAGCAAATTCTCAGTCTAGGGGATGAGTTAAACCTCCAAAATAATCCCTCCAGTCCTACAGTTGAAGCCTGCATGGGGCCAGCAGCAGTTTTTGGAGGATGAACTCTTCCCTGAGACTTTCTCAGGGTTAGATTTTGGCTTCTTTAAGAACAGCAGGCATTTCTTTGTGATGGGAATCCCTCTACATCTTCATCTCAGAGGAGCGAGGACAAAGTGTAACCCAAAATAGCGCCATCAAAGGGGAGGAAACCACTGTCTGCAAGCACACGGAGAGAGGGTTCTAATCTGGGGAGATGCTGTCAGCAGGAGATTGAACACAAGGAAGATTTGGGGCTCCCCACAGGCCTGCTGAGCAGGATTTTGGGACCTCTGCTTTGGCTTAAGGCCTTGTTAATCCTTCAAGCACTGAAAAGAGTTCAGCTCAGCCATCATTGCACCCTGGTCCTGCTGGTGACTTCCCTGTGCTGAGAAAAATCTCCCATTTTTCCTTTTCTCAGTGACATGAAGAGGTGAAAACCCCAAATGTCTTTCTAAAGCCATGAGGCCAATAAGTGTAGGTGAAGCAATATTTCCTTTTCCAGTCACAGCACGACCTTGGGGGAAAAAAAATCCAGTTTCTGCTTTTATCCACCTGCATGGAGGTCACTCCAGAAACATCCAATGGGAATATCTGTGTGTCACCTGCACTTTGAGCCTTGCAGAAGTGAAATACCTCAGCTCTTCTCCTCTCCTTGCTGCCGTGGGCTCAGCAGTGCATGGAAGCACCTCTCAAACTCAATTTATTTCAAGCACAAGTAACCCTGGTGTATTAACGTGCCCTAAGACACCAGCAAATAGTTCTGGGGATATGAGAAAGGAGCTGAGACATGCTCAGACACCAAAGCCACACTGCCTGACTGTGGACTCCAAACTTGCCAACCATCAGCATCACAAAGATTCCAGTGAAGTTGCCTCTGGAGAAAAGCCATGACCAGACCTCTGAGGCCAAAAAACATCCCTGGTTCACCCTGGGAAGAGCCAGGGGAAGGTGACCTGGTGATGGAAGGCAGACCCAGTCCACAGGCACCCAAGTGAGAAAACTGCCTGCGGGCTGTGTCTCCAAGGAGGGAAAGGGAAGGTTTGCAGCTGTTCCACTTGCCCAAGGGGGAAATTATGCAAGCCTCAGAAGCAGCAAGTCAAGATCAAAGGGGAGAAAATTAGGAAAAGAGAGAAGAATGGAGAAGTGGGAATAACTTATGCTAGGGTAGTGCTCCAGGGCTTACTCTTGTGCTAAAGCTTTCAAGTTCACAGCTTGCTGGGGAATGCAGCTTTTCTTCTCTGCCTTGTCTTGTGAACTGATCCCTACTCTCTCCCTTGGAACGGACACATGAGGTGCTGGAAGAGAATTAAAAATATCCCTCCTTGGCTGGGCTGGTCCCAGCACCTTGGAGTCAGGTAGATCACCTGCCTTCTCCTGGTTCCCAGGTGGACCTGAGCCACACAAGATCCCCATCAGCAAGAGAGGAAAATTAAATTCTTACTCCTTGTTGCACATCTCATTTAATCACTGTGGTTTTATACCCTGCTTTGGGCTCAGAGGAACCTCCCCACCTTAATTCATCAGCAAGGCTGATCCACCAGCTGGATCCAAGAGGCCTAAAAATTCCAACAGCCCCACACAGGGCTGGTAAAGGAGATATGGGAGACACATGACGCAGAAACCTGTGGTTCTGCAGGAGCGCCTGGAGGCTGGACAGATAATTCAGGAGTGTTAGAAATGGTTTAAGAAGTGAAATCCAAGAATTATCCCTCCCCCTCTCTTCCTCTGCCACGAGTGGTTTTACAGTGAGAAACAAGAGGAAAAAGGAGAAGGCAAATACAGCTCACAGTACTCAGCACTGAGAAGGTGAGAGGGCTGAGCAGCACCTTTTGGAAGCAGAACAAACCCCAAAATAATGCAGGGCCCAGAGGGTTATGGAGCATTACATTTTGTAATAAGAAGTTCTGCTTCGAACTCTGCTTGTCCCTTTAGCTGCCCACCAGCTTCTCTCCCTGCCCAGGGAAGGAGCAGAGCAGAGGGCTCTGCCTTCCCACTGCAGCGTTTGTATATTGGAAACACTGCCTGCACTTGCACCAGGGGATCTGTCCTAACTCAGTGCTCACAGCCCAGGAAAATTGCCAGGGATGGGTGATGGCTGAGACAAACCCCGTGGGGACCACCAAGATGACAGCAGAAATATTGAAGAGTGTGTTTGGCTTCCCACTTCAGCCTCAAGTCTGCTTTACCTTGGTAAACAAACAAACAAACAAATCTGTTTATTTCCCAGGGAGGAAGAAGAGATAAGTGATTTGGACCAACACATATTCAGGGTTTGCTAATAAATTGCCTCAGAAGTTTGCCTGCAGAATGATTTTATACTTTTTAGGTAGATCCATGACATTTGCAAGCTCACCTAAGACCCGAGCTCTCCGTGGCAATGAAGTGAGACAATTCCCCAAAGGAGTCCAGACTCAGCTGTGGCACAAGTGGAAGCAAACAGGCTCCTAATGACTGATTGCCTGAAATATGCTCATTATCTCCTGGGAACATCAGCTTGCAGCAGCAGAGCTTGTGGGCTTGGAGTCCTCCAAGCCAGCAGAGCAAGGCAGGCTGGGTGGGAGGGAAATCACAGCTCAGGTGACAGGGTGACACTTGGGTGGCACCAGTTGGGCAGACATAATTTTTTTGGGTGCTACAAGTTGGGTCTTTTGGGTGTCAGGATCAGAATCCAGCTCCCTGCAAGGCATTTGGTGTTCAGTGCACTCCCAGCAGCAGATACAGAATATTTTCCTTCTGCTGGTCACTGACAATTTTCTAAGGCACATTCTTTACCTCTGAACGATGTCTCCCCACATATAATCAGAATTATAACATACACATAATTTCTTCATCTATTACTTCCTCAAATGAGTGGGTTTTGCACAGCTTTCAAGGGTTTCCAGCACAGCAAACTGTTCTTTTATCAAACTGCTCTTAAATTGGGCACAAATGTTTCATGTGCTTTCAAATTTACAGCACATCACAAGCCCCAGTTTTATAACTGACAGGGCTTAAGCCTGAATGAAATTAATAGGACTACACAAATCAAACAGGTGCTGAAATATTTGGGTAGTGATTTATAAAAGTCGACAAAACCAACATTTCTGCATTCAGGGCAACATTAGTAGTACTTGAAGGGAGGAGCAGTATTTTGGTGTCCAGAGAAAATACAGAATATTAAAGGCCAATCTCAAATATTGTCTGGAAAATGAAAACTTTGGGAGGGCAAGACTGGAGAAAATACCAAGAAGCAGCTTTCTGCCTGGTGTCAGGTTAATTGCACCTTCCTACAGTGTCACAGCAGAACAGGGAGCTGCAAGAGGTGTCAGTTGCTTGTGTGGTGTTTCAGTCATGAGCCCGAGCAGCACTGGCTCTGATTAGGGCCTGTAAGTGCTGTTATTATCATTAATAACAATCAGGATCCCCGAAATGGGGCTGGGCTGCCCTGCTGTTCCCTGCACAGGAGAGGCAAGGAAGACTGACTTTTTAGAAGGGCGTATATTGTCCTTGGAAAGGGCACTTTACAAGCGGTTTTGAACTGAAGTAAATAGGTATAGATTGGATATTAGGAAGAAATTCTTCCTTGTGAGAGTGGTGAGGCCCTGGCACAGGGTGCCCAGAGAAGCTGTGGCTGCCCCTGGATCCCTGGAAGTGTCCAAGGCCAGGGTTTGGAGCAACGTGGGATAGTGGAAGGTGTCCTTGCCCATGGCAGGGGTTTGGAACTGGATGATCTTTAATGCCCCTTCCAACCCAAACCATTCTGTGATTCTATGAAAAATGATTCACAAATTACACAAACTCATCTCACCATGAAGGCTTTGCCATCCTCTGTTTAAGAAGTTGAAGGAACACGGGATTTTTGCAGCCAGCTTTAAGCAGGCTAATGTGGCATCAGGAGCTTTCAGACTTTTGTGGTTTTGTGCTTGCTAAGATCATCTCCAGCTGCTGGTTCTCCAAACTCTCTGCTGCCTGTATGTGTCAGATCTGTCCCACTGTCTTCATAAATGAACAATCCAAGGGCTGTTTGCTTGGGAGATTTCTTACACCCAGAATTTCCCCACTTCACCACACGGTCCTAAATTATCGCCACGGCTCTCGATCCCACAAAAAAGCTCACACACCCTTTCAGAGGTGTGTCAGGTATTTTGAACTGCAAAAAGCAGAGTAAAAGAAAAAAAAAAATCTGCCTTTAGGCCACAGAATGATATAACCAAGGGCTCTGTTAGGGAAAGGTCTTCACCAAAATGTTCTGGGCTCTCAGTTTAGGAAGGACATTGAGAGGCTCGAGCGTGTCCAGAGGAGACAACAAGGCTGGTGAGGGACTGGGAACACAAACTCTGTGAGGAACAGCTGAGGGAGCTGGGGCTGTTCAGCCTGGAGGAAAGGAGACTCAGGGGTGACCTTATCACTCTCTACAACCCCCTGAAGGGTGGCTGTGCTCAGGTGGGGTTGGTCTCTTTCTCCAGGCAGCACTGACAGAAGGAGAGGACACAGCCTCAAGCTGCACCAAGGGAAATACAGGTTGGATGTCAGGGAAAAGTTTTTTACAGAAGGGATGACAAAGTACTGGAATGGTCTGTCCTGGGAGGTAGTGGAGTCACCATCCCTGGATGTGTTTAAAGGAAGGCTGGATGTGGCACTGGATGCCAAGGTTTAGTTGAGGTGTTAGGGCTGGGTTGGACTCGATGGTCTTGGAGGTCTCTTCCAACCCAGTCATTCTATGAATTCTGTGAAAATATGTGGATATGACCTTCCTGCACCATGGCCACCCCTCCCTGGGGTAAATGCCTTCAACACAACAAACACAGCTGGATTTCTTTGGGATTCTGGCTTATCAAGCCATTGACAACTAGCAGCAACTGTGTTTTATCAGTCTGTGATATCCATCTGCCTCCATGTGGGGCTGGCATAGCGTCAGACCCTTCATTTCCTGATCTAACTAGTGATATTGCTACCTCTCTTCATTCCTTTTTCCATCCCTGCCACCCACCTGGCTGCAGCACTTCCCCAGCTCTGTTTCATCCCAGCACCTCCAGCAGTTTTTCCCTCTCCCACCCCCATTCCCTGAACCTCCAGCAGCCTCCTGAATGTCCCTCCTCCAGAGAATGACCTTTCCTCTGGGTGCCCCCCCAGTTTTCCTTCCTCCAGCTCCACAACACGTTGTAGGTGATGTCCCTGGGTGGTCAGGGACGAACATTCCCTCCTTCCCCCAAGGATTCTTCATGCCCTATTTATTCCTTCTCTGCCCTCAGCCCCCAGAGGAGGTTTCTGTGAGTCCCTGGCTGGGGACAAGCTGAGCTTGGAATGCCATCATCCATCACGGTGACAGACACGCCGTGGAAGGGCTTGGTGGCACAGAGCCAGGGCTAATGGCCCGAGACACAGCTCTCCTTCACTCCCAGCTGCTTTGGGAGCACTCCCAGGTGCCAATTCCAGCTCCCTGTGGCCCCTGAAGGAAGGATGAGGAGGTTCAAGGCAGGGGGAGATTTGTAATGGTGGAGCTTGGGAACAAAAGCTGCCAACAGCTCTTTGGTTGTGCCACAATCCAGACACAGTGACTTTGAAACCCCTCCCCTGTGCCCCAGGAGAGCTGTGGTTTGTGGTCATGCTCTGTCCAGAGCCCAGGGCTTCCCATGGGTGACCACTTCTCCTCCTCCATGGAATGGCCACAGCTCTGCTCTGGTTCATCAGAGGAAATGGAATAAGCATGGCATCAAAGTTTGGAGTAAAATTACCTAGAAATTGTATTTTAGATCTGGGAATATCTCTTCTCCCGGAGGTCTAGTGTCCCTGTCCTTGCATGGATTATCCCATGGTATTTCTCTCTGGTTCTGGATGCCTGTTCACCTCTGGAGGCAGCAGAAAACACCAGTGGGACCAAGAGGAGTCTGTCTGGCTGAACCTGGCCTTTGTTTTCTGTGGCTCTGTCTTCACAGAGAGCCAGAAACAGTTTCTTTTGCTCCCTATTTTATTTCCTTCTTCCACAGCCTTCAGATAAATGCTGTTACACAACCTTTATTTCTTAAATGGCCTGTCTTGCAGGAGGTGATCTTGTCAAAACTGAATGAAACCCCATTTTCACCATAAATCTGTGAGGTAACAAAAATGTGAGGGAGCTGTGAAATGCCAAAAACTGCTGCCTCCACACCCTGCTCCTGCACTCAGCTCAAGGACTTTGCCTTCCATCACCTCAGCCCCTGGGATTTTACCTGATCATCACTGCTGGCACTTCCCCTGACATGTTCACTGATAGATTTGCTGCCCCTCACTTGCACAGACAGATTGGTTATTCCTAATGTGGAGGTGGGATGGATCCCTTGCAATTCCATCCTTTTCAGAGGACTAAGAAAGGAGGAGTCTTTAAGGGATGCCAAGAATTGAGTGACTCTAATTTGTGTGAGGTGAAATCAAAGTGATCATTTGAACTTTCAGGCAGCAAAAATGTTGTGATCCAATATAAAAATTATCTGTGTGGGAGTGGGTCTGTAGGAGATGGAACCATCACTGCCAGTGTTCACCAGACAGACAATAGAAGGGTCATAAAACCACCACCTACTCCACCCACCACGAGCCACAGAAGACTCCCCAGTACCTTCAGCTGACATTAAAAGCCTGTAAAATCTAAATCCTTCTGTGAATACAGCTCACAGTGTTCTCAGCCATGGAAGTGTTCAAAAAATGAGGGGACTTGGCATTTTGTGGTCTGATTTAGTGGTCAGGGTGCTGTTCAAAGGTTGGACTTGTTGCTCTTGGAGGTCTTTTCCAACCTTCATGATCCTGTGATTCTGTGCAGCAAATTGATGGACCGAATCAATTCCCCTCCCTTTCCCTTTCCTGATGTTGGGACAAAAGCTGTGACCTGTGGAGGAGGCAGACACTCACTGACTGATCCAGCCACAGCAGGGTTTGTAGGGGCTGTAACAGCTTTCTCTTTTCACCTTTTATATGTGTGACATCCCCACCTGCATCCCCATCCCCTGATCCCAAAAGCCAAAAAAAACCTCCGCTGCCTGTGCTGGTTGCTTTGCTCAAATGAAACCAACCTTCATTCCAGCTCCAGATTCTGTTTGCATCCTTTTCCAGGTTCATTCACTGCTCTCAAAGCTGGGATTAAGGGGAAAAAAGAAA
>VYXD01001826.1:625251-641573 GCA_013397195.1 Hylia prasina | reverse complement strand
AAAAAAAAAAAAAAAAAAAAAAAAAAAAAAGAGAGAGAGAAGTTAGCAACATTTGAAAGCAATTTAACCAGAGAGCAACTTTTAAATGAAGCCATTTAAGGCCAGATCCTCCCAGCTGTCTGGGTGTCCCTGCTGAGCCCACTGCAAATCAGAGTTCAGGACATCCCTGTCACTGACTGCAGCCTGCCAGGGAAGATGCATTAGCCAGGAACGTCCAGAGCATGATTAATCTCTCCCTCCTCATTCGGATGCTGCTGCAGTTGCCACAGATGTTCAAGAGCCTCCTGGCAGTGACAGATCCCTGCGTGGTCCTGACTCCTTACCAGGCAAGTAATGACAACAGCCACAGATTCCCAGGACTGTGTCAGCTGGATTTTATGTTTTTTTTCCCTCCTCTGGAAAGTTCTGTGTGTTTTCTGGGATGTTTCTTTATGAGTTGTGATGTGTTTGAATTGTGTGTCGGCTCTTTCCCACAGCTCACAGATTGGAGATCTGGGGAAAACATCCTCCTTTCTTTTCTCATCATCCCAACCTGGAACTTCCCAGAGGAGAAGGAGGAGGAAAGTTGTATCAGAGCAAGAGGATCCACAAGGAGGGGAGCCAAGGACCTGTGTTTTACCTCCAACCATTATTTTATCTTTAGGGAGAAGTGGTCAGTCCTGCAGGAAGCTTTGCTTTCCTTGCGTTGCCTTTCCTGGCATGGGAGCACAGCTAAAAACCTGCAGTGGGGCTGAGCCTGCACCTCCTGGGAGCCCGTGGAACACCATGAGGTGGGAAAAGCCATTTCCTGGGAGAAGGGGAGGTGACCAGTCCTTCAGGGTGAGTGAGAACCACGGAATCACTGAACAGTTGGGGTTGGAAAGGACAAGAAAGACCAGCTCATTCCAACCTCATGCCATGGGCAGAGGTGCCATCCACTATCCCAGGTTGCTCCAAACCCCATCCAAACTGGATGAACACTTCCAGGGATGGAGCAGCCACAGCTTCTCTGGGCAGAACCCCCCTTATTGCCCAGTGAGTTCTTGGGGTGCCCCTTACTGCCCCTGAGTTTGCTTTCCCTGTCTATAAACACAGACTCTGCCCTGCAAGGTGACATTCCTTGATATTGGAGCAGCCACAGCCTGTCTGACCTCCTGAGAAATCTGACCACTCTGTCTTAGCCTGGTACATGAGGCAGGCAAAGTTTTTCTCTCATTCTTTAAAGGTCTCAAGAGCAGGACTTATCAACTTATCTTACTCCTTGCCCAAGACGATTCATTTTGCTGATGATCCATCCCACAAAAAAAAAAAACCAACCCAAAAAAAAAACCCACAAAAAAACCAACCCCCCAAAAAAAACCCAACATGACAAGTTTGTTTCACATTTTCATTTTAAATTTTCCACCTTCATTCATTTTCCACCTTCCCCTTCATGCCATCAAATCTCATTTTGCATTTTCTGCCAGCTGCGTTCAGACAGCGCTGACAAGAACCTTCAAAGGAAAACCCTCCAGCTCCTCCTCCTCAAGTACAACCTTGTTTACAAATCAGCAATGAACTTATTTGTGTAGCATTACCTGAGCTGCAACCCCTGCTTGGCAGACAAAAAGTCACTCAAAATTCTTCCCACTCCTCATATTATATCCAGCAAGGTGTATCCCACTGTCAGAGATGAAATCTTAGCAGCAACCACCAGAAAAATTACTCCCCACACTGCAGTGGCCATGCAAGCCTGAAATGTGTGGAATGTCATGTGCATGTAAAATACTTCTGGACTCTGTGGATAAAATCCTGATGTCAAGGGAGGCAGCTGTGAAGCAGAAGGACTCCAGCAGGTCCTGAGACTCTGAGTCTCCTTTTCTGTGGATGTTGCTGCCTTTCAGCTCCCTCTAAGCTGTCGTCCAGAGGGGAAAATATCCACAAGGCTCATCCAACCTGTTTTTAGCCAGATCCAGGACATGTGGCTGCATCCCATCCTTGGCACTCTTTAAGGTCAGAACTTTTGGGTCCTAAATCAAGAAGCCTTATGTACTCCCTGGGCTGCAAAAGCAGCTGAGGGTGATTAGCCCAGAGAGAGGTGCCCATCTTACACTTTAAATTGAAAGAAAGTAGGTTTAGGTTGGGTTTTAGGAAGGACTTGTTCCCTGTGAGGGTGGGGAGGCCCTGGCACAGGGTGCCCAGAACAGCTGTGGCTGCCCCTGGATCCCTGGAAGTGTCCAGGGCCAGACTGGGTTTGGAACAACCTGGGACAGTGGGAGGTGTTCCTGTCCATGGCTGGGGAGTTGTAATCAGGTGATTTTCCTTCCAACCCAAACCATTCCATGATTCTGCGATTCTGTGATTCCATGACTCAATGCCCACACCCAGCCAGAGAAATTCCAGGCAGGTCCTGGGTTTGCAGAGGGATCCCTCAGTGGTGCAGCAGATGGAAACAGAGGCAGCAGCATCTGCAGAGGGCAGGACCCCACAGTGACTCTGAGGCACAGCTGCCTGCACTCCTCTCAGGGGGTTGCTGTCTCCAAGCTCTGGGACAAGCCAGGATTTCCAGTTGCTTTGATGCTGATTAAAAAAATACACAAAAGGAACCTCCAAGAGCTCAAGTTGTGCTGGCACTGCTTCCTTATGGTACAAGATGTGATGGATCCTGTCTCATGCATGATCTCGGGAATAACATCCAGCCTCTCCCATCTGTCTGTCACTCCCTTAAATTCCCTGATAACTCTTCCTCTATAACTGGTGTGAAATTGAGTCTCTTTGCAGGTCAGCACAATCTCTTCTCGTGTTGGTGAGGAGGTAAACACAGTGAGCAATTTGGGACATGTGTGTTCTGTAAATTAACTTTTCCTGGGAGCAAGCATGGGGAAGGGCTGATCAGGTGATTGAGGGGCAGCAAGGCACGTTTTAGGAGAGGAGATTCACCACATTTCATTTCCTGAAGGAAGTTATCACTCAGAAAAATCCCACTGGACTGCATAAAAACATGGGAAGGTGGTAAAACCTCTTCAGACAAGTGACAGGAAGGGCAGGACTGACAACATGAACACATAAAGAGAGATCAGAGAGCTCATGAATAAATTTGGGCTGATAATTAAGAAAAATCAGGTAAATTATCAGAACCAGAAGGTTTAGAGGAGCTATTAGAGGAGATAGGGAAAGAAACCAAGCTGCTTAAATGGATTTTAATGCCTTTATTTAAAAGATTTTATAGCATAGACATCATAACAGCAGAGGACTGAGGCACCTCACCTGGTCTTGTGTCCCTAAACCATCCCTCTTTACTCCATCTTCTGTTTCTATGCAGAAATGCACCATAAAGGAGCCAGAAACTCCACAGCAGCCAAGCCCAGCCTGGCTGAAGTAGCCCAAACCAGGGTTAAGATTTAGCACCCAGGATTGGGAGGAAGGAGCAGGTGGGAGTACCTCACATCCCAGACAATCCCCTGATTAATGCTGGCAGCCAGAGCGAGCCAAAGGGAGGACTTCATAATTCCTAGGCCACTAATCTCACCATCATTTAACATCCAGGAGAGGATGGATCCTTCTTTTTCCACGAGGGGGTCTGGCTGAAAAATGTGAGTGGCGGAGGGAGCAGCCATCAATTAACTTTCTGAGCCAGCTCCTCTCTGGCTGTGCCCTTGGATTCCTGGTCCAGCCCACAGCCCCATTCCCACTGCCCTTCCCTGCTCCCAGAGCTCCCACACCTCCCTGCCAAGCCTTTCCCCAGCACCTCAATGCTCCAGGAGTGCTCCTGCCTTCCCTGCAACACGAGCTTTCCTGCTCATTGCTGGGTGTTAAAGGCAGTTCTCCTTCTGCCGACCTCTGCAGCGCCGGCTCACCCATGCAGAGAAAGTGGATGCATATCCCATTATCCCTTGAAGTGTTTTATGGCTTATGTTAGAGCTTTGGGCTCTTCAGAGTTTGGACCCAATTTTAGGATCACAATGCCTCTTAAGGGGAAAGTGATGGGATGTTATCTGAAAATCACACTAACCATCAGAAGGCAGATAAAAATATTTATTTTATTTATTTATGAAATCTGAACTAGATGGTACAGCTGGGAAGAGAATGAATAGGGGAAAAAAACCCACTCGCAACAGAACAAAGAAACAAACCAACCAACCACAAATATACCTAGAATTTAAATGATGTGAAAAACCATCCTTTTCTCTGAATGGTTCAGCTAGCAAGAGGACAGACATTCCCTGGTCTCCCACACAGTCCTTACTCCTTGGAGGAGCTCATATCCATTTTGGGGGATGTTATGAAGAGGAATTATTTACAAGGGAGTCAAGTGATAGAAAGTAATGGCTTGAAACTGATAGCAGGCAGGTCTTGATGGGATATTAAAAAGAATTTTTTCCCTGTGAGGGTGGTGAGGCCCTGGCACAGGGTGCCTGGAGAAGCTGTGGCTGCCCCTGGATCCCTGGAAGTGTCCAAGGCCAGGCTGGATGGGGCTTGGAGCACCCTGGGATAGTGGGAGTTGTCCCTGCCCATGGCAGGGGTGGCACTGGATGAACTTTAAAAAATGTTCCATCCCAAACCTGTCAAGGATTCTATGACCCAACTTCAAACTTTTGTCCATCAGCTGAAGCAATGAATCTTCTCACCATCATCTCACCCTGGGGATAATGGTGTCAAACATTCAGAAATTATTCCTTTTTTGGATTTTGTGGAAGCACATTGCTGCACAGGCAGGAGAGACCTTGTTACAGCAGTATCAGCTTGATGTGGGTGAGATCTACAAGAATAATCCATATGAGGATGGAGCAACTGGTGGCCCAACCCTGCAAGGGTGTCAGTGCCAGTTTAACACCAGAGAATCCACTCCTGAAGTGTAAGGAATGTTTGGTCAGGTGCCATGGGCATCATAAATGATTAAAATTGCTCTTTTTTCCCAAATGCAGCTTAATTCACATCCCAGCAGGTGCCATTTCAGCAGCTGGTGGCTTTTCTTGCAGTATCTGAGTCAATCATTGACTGCAGATTAATTCCAATAATTTTCAGTAGTCATTTTCTGCAGTCTGTACTTGGAATCCATTTGTTTATCCCATAAGGAGAGAGAAGAATATTTTCCTGGTCAGGCAAGCCTTCACCATGAATTAGACTTGAGCAGAGAAGTGCAGGAGTACAAATGTGCAGACCACATTGCACCCAGGAATTTACCCAAGAGCCCTTTTAAATCCATGCTCATAAAGCAAAGAAAACCAAACACTGTTTTCCTTGTCCAAACACTGATTTTCTTGTCCAAACACTGATTTCCTTGTCCCTGGTCCCCAGTGCTGGTGTCAGATTCTCAGTGCCCAGCCCAGGCACACCCAGAGCTGATAATTTCTGGGCGGTGCCCTTGTCCTCAGGACATTTGTGACCCCAGGGACATCCAGCTTAGGACACAGCAAGCCCAGAGTGTTTTGGGTTTTTTTTTTCCCCAGAAAACAGTCCTTCATGCTGTGTTTAGGATAAAACTGACCAGCAACTCATTTCCATAAGTTTTTAAGAAAATGAGAGAACTGAGGGTTGAATACAGCCCCCCGGTAAATGTGTTTCAGAGATAGGTTCTTGATGAATGGGATTTTCCTTGCTGAAATCAAATTGTGAAGTCAAGCATTAGAGAGCTAAAATCCTTTTCTCTATTTTCTATTTTGTCATGGTTTGTTTTCTGATAGGAGTTACCAGTGTGACCAAAGGATTTATCATTTTTTTTTGTTTTAACTTCACTCTTCAGTGAACTCATTATATCATAAATTCCTTCTCATGCAACATCAGACTGTTTTACTTTTATGACTGAACCATTAAAGAAAAAAAAAAAAGCAAGAAACCCCACAACCCAGATCAGCTTTTAACTTTCTGTGAAAAGAAGTAAAATCAGTTAGAGTTCCTAAAAGTATCATCTCCATTTTTATCATCCTTCAGGAATATGAAAATTGTAGCTGATCAATTTTCTTCTGCCATAATAGTTAATTTCTAATAACTGGGAAATGTCTTAAGACTCACTCAGGTTATTCAGCCATCCATTTACTGGTGCCATTCCTCAGTGTTTTCATATATTCCACAGTGAAAGCTATTAAGTCTCTTCTATCATTCTGAAACCTTCTGCTAGATGAGGAAAAGTGAATTAAAAGTTAGTTATATAACCTGCAGAAGCAAATGACAACTTAAATATAGCACACTCTGCAGTATGTGAACTTAGCAATTAATCTGGAGCTAATATTCCTCTTATTTGTCATTAATTTGTGGACAAAATGGTTTCTCCCAAGGTTAACATTTTCATTATCATCTGCAAACAATGGTACATCACCAAAGTTCAAGCCATTTGAATGTAGAGCACTTTTTACATTTTTAAATATTCCTAATTCAGTTTTTATTGCCCTCTTGAAAATAATTAGGCAGAAAATGGATTATTCTTCTTTCAATGAACATCTATTGGAAACATCCTGAAATTTCATGCTTTCAGGCACCAGTGGCCACAGAGAGAAATATGCCCTTTCAACCAAGCCCTTAATTATTTTATCAATTGAAAGAGGAGCTAATATATTGTTGGCAATACACAAAGCATTGTCCTCCAGATCTGTATGATTTTATCCATGGGCTAATCCTGAAAAATAATTAACTGCCCCAAGCCACTGATCTACACAAAGGGCTGAAATAATGCTACAATGCATCTCTGTGCCTCCTTCAGAACAAAAACCTTTCAAGAGTTTTGTTTTTAGGAGCTGCAATAGAACTATTTTTATCATCTTTTATATTCCTGAGCTTTCCTGTATTTGCCAGTCCACCTCAAGTAACTTGGAGACAGTGTTAATATTTGTGCTGGAGAAGGCTTTTTGCTTTCCTTCTTGATCCATTCCCATTCTTTGGGAAGGAGCAGAGGACTCTGGCGGAGCGTGTTTGGACCCGCTGATTGATAAGGGCTGATCCACGTAGGGATTTAATTCAATTAACTAATGAAAACCATGGACAGAGTCCTCAGATTTGACGTGAGGTCATGATTGCTTTGCTTAATTCATCCGCAGCACGTGCTGGCCCAATGGTTTTAGAAAATGTGCAACATCTGGGCCAGATTTAGCTTGCAATAAACACGTGAGATAAAGTTTTCTTTGGAGACCAAGGGGTTGGATGCCCAGGGCTATCCCCCCTGCACTTCCAGCAGACTGGATCTGTTCAGCTTTTTGTATTTTGAGGGGGGGAAAAAAATCATTCATGTACCTTTGGGAGAAGAGAGTCAGATCCTGCCTAAGAAGATGGGAAACAAAGAATTTGGTTTTATTTAAGAGATGGGCAGTCACAAGCCGAGGACCCTGGTGATCAGCCAGACCAAGTGCACTCCTATGTGTTCAGTTGCCATGGAGACAGGCACATTTTTATGAACCTCTTCCCCAAAAAATCACCCCAATTAGATCTGCCTTCATGCATTACATATGCCTGAACTGTTCCCTGAGGTTCCTTAAGTAGTTGTGACTGATTCATTCTCCTTGCTGACATCTAAAGAAATAACCTTTACTTCCCAGTTCCTGGGCCAGCTTCAGTTCTGGTTTCATCTCTCCACATTTTCCCCACAGCCCAAAATGGGTCACTCACTGCTCTGCTCCATAGTTAAAAAAGCTCCAATCCAAAATTCCCGCCAGGGACCACCCAAGCAGCAATGCCTGGAAAAGAGGAAAGTTTGGAGGCAGGAGCATGGGAAAGACGGGGAGGAGGAGGCATCAAGGTGTCTATCTTGTGCTGCTTGACAGCTGCAGAGATTGTCTTAAAAACACTGATAAATCACAACCTGATCCTGCTCAGCGTGGCAGAGGCAGCTTTGTCTGGATCAGGGACTGGGACAGGTCAGCTTCAGGCTTCCCTTTTTATTCTGAGTTGTTCAGTTCAGCTCTGAGTGCCTGGATGTTGCTCATCTGTTGTCAACAGGGCAGTACCGTGGTGCTTAAATGTTGTCTCCCAGGATGTCCCATCACCTTCAGACAAAACCTTGTAAGACTGGTGGGTCCTCATGATTTCAGAGCGAGAAAAATGAGGATAAATGAGGCCCTTTGAAGACCTGGGTGGGATTCCTTTGACTGAATGCCAACATCTGTGCAATAAGTGATCACATGGGGGTCCATTTGTAACTTTTACAGAGATCCTGGCATTTCCAGGGAGCGATTCAGCTCACCCAAATGCAGTCAGGATTAAGGCAGGTGCTGATTTTACTCCAGTGCCTGTCAGAGGAGAGTTCAGCACAGCTGGAGGCCCTGGCAGTAAGGCTTGACTTAAATTAATCCCATGTAAACACCTCTGAATTCAACCCCATGCTGGACCCAGCCCAGGACCCACGAGTTCACATTGACTGGTACCAATCGTGTTGGGAAATTCTAATGACACTGAGTAATTTAGTTTTACAGAGAAATGCCACTTTTAGTGATTAATCTTCGCTGAATTGTTGCAAAATTCAGGGGGGTGGATGAAATGAACATTTTGGAAGGCAGAAAGAGCATTATGTTAATTAGCTGCAATCATAAAGGGAGGAAAAAGCTTCTCGAAAAGCTGCACTCCTCTGATTTACAAGGATTTCAGCTGATTTTGCTGAGGCTGATTTTGGACTCCATCTGAAAGGTCATTTCCAACCTAAATGAGTCTAAGTTTTAAGGGGTGAAATTACCATTAAAAACTCACATAAAAGTGCAAGGTTCTTACATAACTGCATTATAACTGGTTATGAAAAGAATAATGGGAACTCTCCTGGTGGCCAGAGTAGTTTTTTCCTGCACATTTTTGTGATGATTTGGAAGCTGAAAGCCACAGGATAACAACTCTGACCTCTACAAGTTATCACACGGCCTTGAGAGTCTGTGGTCACATGAAGAGTTTCCAGATGCAACACAAAGACTCAAAGAGTTTCTCTGCTTGGGCTGATATTGCTTCTAAACACCCCCTAAAAAAATCAGGCTTTGTGCTGGTGATTCTGAAATCAGGTGAGTTCCTGTTCTTCATAAGAAGCTCTTCACAGGGATGTTTTAAGTCAAGGCCAGAGGACACCTTTTGTGTTGTTTTAACCACCCAAGCCATAAAGAAGGCTCTTCACTTTGAATTTATGAGCCCCATTAACTTCCCCAGGAAAAGTCCCTCTCTCTTATTAAATCATTCCCTGGGAAGAGACAACCACACAAGTCATCCTTGGAGGAGGGAAAACATGGCACTGCTTTAGAGGCTTCCAGATAAAAATTAATTTACCAATATGCAAATGGGACCAAATCCGGAGGTGTGTGTGCAGGGCTGAGCTGGTGCTGAATTACTGCTATGTTTTGCATTAAAAGTATAAATAGTTTACCTGTTTCATGAAATTTTCAAAGATTTGTGATGTAATTGGGAATAATAATGATACCATTAAATATACATACAGAGATACAAAATATTTTGTATAATTTACGGCTGCTGTGGGTTCTGCACTCACCATTTCTAGATCTAAAAGCGAAATTATTTTTTTCAGTTTTAATTAAGGTTTAACTGCTTGTGCAGTTCTTAATAGTCTCAGTAATAGCAAAATATATTTCTTGAGAAGAGTTGAGGATGAACTTCACTGAACATTTTTTGATGCTTTTAACAAAAATTGCCTCATGAGTGTCCTAGGCAGCATTTTTCCCGGAGTGTGCTCCAATCCTGACCCTTTTCCAGAGCTGGCAGCTGTGGATTTGGGGACAGCTGGGACAGCAGTTACAAGGTGTGTGGATATTCACTCTGGCTAAGCCCAGACGTGATTTGTTGCTTATGACATGGACCCCTATTCGTGTGCAAATGTGTTATGCTTAAAATAACAACTTTGTCTACTGCCAGGAAGAGAGGAAAGAGCGGGAAAAGAGTCCTGGACAATTATCCATGACCTGTTTGGTCTGGTGTTGAGTGTGGCCGGGGCTGGATGGAGCCCAGCGCCATTCCAGCTGGAATTCCTTTGGTTTAACCTTAGACATCCCCTGCCCACTGAGCAGAGTTTGTGTCTGAGGCAGCCAGCCCCAAATCATTCCTGTACAGTCCATAATTTTCTCCTGGGGGCCACAGCTGCAGGATGAGGTGTGAGGTGTCTGAAGTGCTCCTTTCTCCCGCTGCTCATGAGGTTTGTCTGAGTTACTGGGCAAGAGTTGATTTTCTTTTAAGGGTCCCTTAAATCAGGACTGATGGAAGCTCCACAGGCAGCTCAGTTGCCTGGAGAAGAAAAAGCTCCAGGGAGATCTTATGGAACCTTCCAGTACCTAAAGGAGCTATGAGAGAGCTGGAGAATGACTTTGGACAAGGGATGGAGGGACAGGGTCAGGGGGAATGGCTTCAAACTGCCAGAGGGCAGGGTGAAGTGGGATATTGGGAAGGAATTCCTGGCTGTGAGGGTGGGCAGGCCCTGGCACAGGGTGCCCAGAGAAGCTGTGGCTGCCCCTGGGTCTCTGGAAGTCTCCAAGGCCAGGCTGGATGAGACTTGGAGCACCCTGGGATGGTGAAAGGTGTCCCTACGTGAAAGGAACTGGAACAAGATGATCCTCAAGATCCATTCCCACCCAAATCATTCCAATATTCCACAATTAGATAGTTCATTATGAGCAGCCATAATTTAACCCTGCTCCCGCCCCATGCCAGGCACAGGTGAAGGCCTTGCACCACATGCAGAGGAAGGAGGATCACAAGATTTCAGTGCCTTTTAGCCAGGAAAACGGTTCCAGTGATTTTCCAGTTCTTTCTGTTCATAATGTTCTTCCTTTAAGAGCTGTGCAGTGATTGCTTTGCATACAAGACAAGAATTTGAGTTGTGGGTACTGTCATCAGACATCTGAGATGGGGGAAGATGAATCCCATCACGATTCCACTTGGGCAAGTGGGCAATTAACCTTTCTTTCCCCTTTCCACACTGAGTTATGGATTTATGTGGTAAAAGGGGCAACAAAGAAGTGCTTTAACGTGAATTATTTAGCCCAAAGAATTACCATGTGCCTTTCCATCATTTGAGTCATGGCACAGATCTGATTAACAAAATGCATCATGTATCAGTCTGCCCTCAGGCACCTTCCTGGGAGAAATAGGGGCTCTTTTCATGGAGCCTGGGCATGAGGGAGCAAAGTCTGGGATTTTACTGTGACAGGGAGATTTAGCCCATGAGGAAAGACAAAGGACAAGAGCATCAGGGTGCTGGAACAGGGAAGGGATCACCAGGGATCCAAGAAGAAGCTGGACAATGGTTTTGCTCCCTGACAAAGCAACGACCAGGACAGCTCCAAGGATCAGAACAATCTTCTCCATTTTCCCTGAGTTTTCACTGTTTCCTAATATCAAGGTTAATCTTTCTGCTGCAATTTAACCCCATGGCTTTCCTGTCCTGCCTCCAGTGTCCATGGAGAATCCTGCCTTTATGGCATAAAAAGGGTGGACACCACTGTCAGAGAAAAGGACTTAAATTAGAGGGTTTATCCACCCCATAAGGATGTAATAGAGCAATTGGTAGGAAGCAGCAGGAAGAGCAATGGAATGGGGAGAAAAAACATGTACCTTGTTTATTTTCCTTTTTCATAAGGGAAAAAAATGAAATTTATAAAAATTGCATGAGCTGGGTCACACAGGAATTCTGCAACAGAGCTGGAAACTGCATCCAAGCCTTCTGAGAGCCGGCAGGAGCTGCAATAGCTTAGTTGCCAAAGTTTTCTCCTTTTCCAGCAGCTGCAAAGGAGAATCACAGGTCCAAACAAACCAAACTTTTGTAAAAAAAAAAAGGGAAAAGTGCAAAAAATTCCTTCCTTGGTCACAAAGGATGGTCACTTTAGACCTGCAGAAAACCAAGGGACAGCAAATACAGATGTGCAGGCAGGAGTGTTCAGGACGTGGCCCAGTGGTGGGTTTGGCAGTGCTAGGTTAACAGCTGGAACTGATGATCTTAGAGGTCCTTCCCAACCTAAATGATTCTGTGTTAGAGGCACAGCAGAGATCTTGCATGGAAGGTGGTGACCTGCCTGATTTCCACTTATCCTGGGTTGTTTTTGTACAGTTGTGTGTTCCCAGGGTTCTGCTTCAATCACAGCTGCTGTAAAATTCCAGACTTGTTTTACCTGGTGCTGGAAAATGAAGGATACAGAGGATTGGTGTTGTCCACCACCACACAGGTGGTGCCCATAGCACCTCAGTCCTGCCCAGGATCAGGCAGCACTGGTGCATCTTCCACACATTCCACTGATGGGGATAGGTCTTGAGAGAGAGAAAAAGGTGGGCACACATGTAAACCAACCAATTTATCCTCTCCTGAGCCTAAGGCATTCCTCTTCCACCCTGGCACTGCCTTCTGGCCACCCTGTGCTGACATCTCCCCTCACATCTCCAAATGGGAGTGGAGAACTTGATCACATCCTCAAATTTCAGACAGAGAGCAGGAAAAAGCTGAAGCTGACATTGCCATGCCAGGTTGTTTTATCAAAGAAAAGGGGATTAGCAAGCAGGAGATGAAAAGTCTCCCCTGCACGAGCCATCTGGCAATTCCAGTGAACGTAGACATAATCAGGAAGCCTTTCCTGACCTGGCAGCCTGTGGGACAGTGGGCTGGGAGTGGGATCAGCCAGGATGGGTGTGTGACCCCGAGCCCTGCAAGAACCCTCAGTGTGTTTTCAACCCCACTTTTCTCAAGAACAGAAACCGAGAAAAGAAAACAACCCAACCCAAGCTCCCCCCTGAGAGACTGATTTATTCTGTGCTGGCAGGAAAAAGAGGAGACAATGTGAACTGGAGACAGCAAATGCAATTAAAAGGGAAGGGAGGCATTCCCTGAAATGGCTGTTTCCGGCAGGCAATATGCTGTGGATTAGAACGTCTCAGGCCTGGAGTGGCACCATATGGCAAAACTCCCTCCGTCCCACATTAAATCCTGGCATTTTGCAGCTGTCAAGATTAAGCTGTTTGTATGAGTAACATTGTAGTTTGCTTATAGGGAAATAATATGTAGCCAGTTATGATTAATCAAAGTGTCCAAAAGCTGCTGCGGGCGCCTGGAACGGATTGGGTTCCATGGCAGGAGCTTTGTCTCTTAAATTATTGACATATTTTACTATGTTTCTTTTCTTTCTTTTCTCTTTTTTTTCCCCCCTTCTTCTTCTTCTGTGTGTGCTGCTTTCCCCCCTCCTCCCCAGGGCACAGAGGGAGTTGGGAAGAGGCAGATTTCATCCCCAGGCGGCTCTGGGGTCCCCTGAGGAAAAATTCAGGAGATAGGCTCCGTCCATCAGCTGAGGGGTGTTGCCTTTGCTTCACTGACCTGAGTGGGCACAAGGCTGTTCCTTCCAGAGCAGAATATGTCCCTTTTCTGCAAAAAAACCTCTCTGCCTTTGGAAATCTGAAGGTTTTTCTTTGCCTGGGATCAGGTTATTTTTTTTGCTAGAGGTGCTGGCTATCCCTCTCTCCTGCCAAGAGAACCTGTGGGTGCCTCACCCCTGAAAGTGTCCTTTGGACAGATGTTTGTGTGCCCTTCCTGCTGGATTCTCTGTTTGGGGGGATTCTCTTGTGCTTTTCCCCAGTTTTGCCCATATCTTGTTTTTTCCAAAGGCAGCCAGCAGCTCCTGATGGGAAGACAAAGAACCAGCTCTGTTCCTGGCTATCCCTCTTGGCAGGGAGGCCGTGAAACTTGGTTATTTAAGGGCAGAGAACAGGTGATTTACAGCAGAACAGTTCCATAGAAATCAATGGGAAGTTATGCTAGAAAATGCTGCATGTTGTTCTGAGATCCTCCTGGGAAGGGTTTTACAACCAGCCTGTCCTGACTCTGAGAGTTTCCTCCAGACTCTTGAGTGACCATTTCAACAGGGAACCCAAATCTCTCCCTCTTACCCTGGACAAGGTTTTTATCCAGCCTTCTACACACACACACACACAGAGGACAAGCTTTGGGATCTGGCCCATAACACTTTTACACATTCTATACTTTCCTAATGATAATGCAACAGCCTTTTAATCTGCAGATTCATCACTGTTGTCCTCCCCCCACAAGGCCCCGAGGAGATTTATCCCTCCTCCTCTGCCCCTATCAACATTTGTTGCTGAGTAGTCAATATTTTCAGGTTGATCGTTGGGAATAGGATGCCTGGCAAAGGCAGCCACCCCATCTCCCTGGATGAGCCACTTATGGGAAACAATCCTCTCCATAGGAGGCTGTTAATAGGGGCTGCAGAGAGAGTTATAGATAATCAATGCAGAAATCACATTTGTAAATGGCCCCTGTAGCTGCTTAATTAAGCACAGCGTTCTGGCATCAGGCACTGAGGCGCTTTAAGGACTATTTGTCTTCACAGAAAGGATCCCAATAATATATTTGCAATTCTGTGCTAACCCAGCCTAATCTCACCTGCCTTTTGTGGATTAACAGGATAAAGTGATTTAAATAACGGTGAGGAACTTCTGGGGAAGGTGTGGAATCAATGACAGTGCCAAAGGAATATTTGCTTTTGATGCTCTGCTGAACAAATTTTTTCTCTGCTTTGAATTTCCTCTTGCATCTGACACCTGGGATGTGCTCTGCAAACCTCTGAGCCACCAGGAATCTCTCCCTTTCTGTCAGAGAGCTTGGGATGTGGCAGGGAGCAGATCTTCAGCCAAGTTATTCCTGAAAGAGGGAGAAAAGGAGAGATTCAGAAGCAGGTAGGAGAGTTGTTTATGCTGCTGTTGTTGTTGTTATTATTATTATTTTATTTCCCACACTCCCTCCTAACAGATGTTCATTTTGAAAACATCTTTGGGGATTGTTTTTTACCCTCCTCCTCTTCTTATCTGTCTTGCAATTCCTCATTCCTCAGTCCCTCTCCTGCTTCCATCTCCGGTGGAAATTCAGCCTTGAAGTGTGTGATCAGCTGCTCCTGGGAGACTGGGCTGGATCTCAGGAGCACCTCAGTCCAATCAATGTCCTTCCCAAAATCCACCTGCTCCCCAGGTGCAAGACATCCAAATTCCTTCTCAGCTTTCCAGACAGACAACAGCTGGGACAGAGATAATAAACTGCACATGTCCAAGGGAAAATCAAACGTGCATAATTTGACCAAAACAAATCCCCAAATGTTAAAGTTTTTCCTCCTTTCTCTCCACTTTTCCACTAAGTCACAGCACAGATTTTAAAAAAAATTTTTGGTAATTTTTAAGTCTAAAAATGCCATGACAAAGTGTAGGCAATGCCACAGACACCAGAGTTGGGATCCTGGACAAATGTGACTTCATCCCATATTAATAATATCAATTCTCATCTCGCTAAGAACCTCAGCTATTTAAAATAACTTCTTGCTCTCTGACGTTTTTATTTGCCTACTGCCAGAAAATCTTGAATAAACCCATGGTGGTGGCACTCTTTCAGTGAATAAACCTGTCACGACTTTTGGGGGTGACTTCAGACTTCCCTCCTGCCAGGAACTGTGAAATTTGAAGGAATATTCTGCAAATCAAATGGTGGGAATGTTTCCAGCAGCAGGAAGAATTTACTTGGCTGCTGCTGAGCCTGGGAGAAGCCAGGCCCTTGGGTTGTCTGCAAATAGGTGTCATTTTAGACATCCCATTCCCTACCTGGCCTCAGCACAATTTCCAAAGGGTTTGGGAGTCTCAGTCTGTGTCACATCTGCTAGCCTGGAGCAGCTCAGATGGCACAAGGAGAGGAAATGTATGATACTTGTCTAGGAAGGAAATTCAGATGTATTTTCGAAGATTATGTCAAAGGGAGCTGCAAAACAAAGCCAGGCTGTGCTAGACGAAACAATGAGGTGTGGAATGCCCAAAATCATATCCAGTCTTCTCCCTACTACAGCATCATCACAGGGAAAGTCCCAGAGATGTGATCCAGCTTATCACAGCCCTGTGTTTAATGGTCAGGGTCCCTTTTACCACCAGTGCTCACCATTTGTCCTGCACCTTGTCAGGGTGGGAGATTGAGGCAGAAATCATCGCTGTGCCCCAGGGGTGGGTGGTGCTGGGGTCTCGTCGTGGTTCACGTGCTGTGACCCCCTCTGTCCTCCCAGCTCTCATTAATCTGCTGGTGACAAGGGCACATAAAGCACTGCACGGGGAGGAGGTGGCAGGGATGTGGGAAGATCCTGGAGGCAGAGAGCTCTGGCAGCAGATAAATCCTTGGGTGGGAATGAGGCTGGTGTGTCCTGAGTGTCCACACATCCTCTGGCAGGGAGCACTTCATGGGGGGTGTAAGAGGGACAGGGAAAAGTGGGAATTGGTGATTGGAAAAGAGAAAACAAAACACAACCTCCTCAGGCACAGGGTGAGGATGGTCCTGTGTGGGGCCAGGAGTCAGACTTGATGATCCCAGAGGGTCCCTTCCAACTCGGCATCTTCTGTGATTTGGGATAAAGAGGAAGGAGGGAAGGAGGGGA
>VYXD01001826.1:586599-619837 GCA_013397195.1 Hylia prasina | reverse complement strand
CAACTCCTGGGAGAGCTCCTGAGCTCAGCAAACACCTCGGTGTGGTTGATGAGTCCTCCCTTTCCATGGTCCATGTGAGTAAATTCAGTCCTTCAGTGAATCCACAGAGCTGAGTTATTCCCAAATTTGTGCCCCAAGGAGGGAGCTGTTAGAATGAGTGCCCCATAGGGAGGGGTGCTTCAAAACCTCTCAAGCAAATCCAAAATAAAAAATGCCTCTTCAGCGTCCTCTTCCCATCCTGCCAGACCTTGCAGAGTGCAAAACTCCGCCATTTCTATGGCCAGGGTTTGTGCAAACCCTGTGGTGAGATGTGAGAACCAAACCTCGTCTCCAGCTCACAGAGATCCCTCGGCAGCAGGATCTGAGCAGCACCCCTGGCAAACCTGGAATTCACCATCTCCTGCTCTCATCCCAAATTTGGCCCACTCCTGGCCCCTCTCTGCCAGTCTACCAGGCTTTCATTTCTGTGTTTCTTCTCCTTTCCTTTTTTTAAAATTCTGCTTCATTGTTTTTTTGGGTGGTGGTTTTTTGGTTTTTGGTTGTTTTTTGGTGCTAGTGTTAGTTCCCGGCACCCTGAGCTGACAGCTGCATTAAGGGACCTGAAAATACCACAGCAGAACTAAAGCAATTATTGTAATGTAGTTTAGCAGAGGCTGTAATGACAGAGAATTAGAAATGTGCCAGTCTCATCACAGTTTGGTGTTCCTTTGACCTTCCAGGGGTACTGTCAGATGAGGAATTGAGCAACCCCTCTACTGTTCCCTTCTTTTTTTCTTGTCAGCACAAGGAACAAGCAAGGGAGAAAGCAAAAATTAACCAAATGCACCAGTCCTTTCTCCAGGGCTGTGTCTGGGTCACATTTATCCTGATAGCCAAGGGTAGATGATGTTCAATTCATCATGGAGTGAAGTCCATCAGTCCCTAATCCACATCAAATCTGCCTGGTAGATCCTCACCACTGTTAAGGTGAAATTTAGGATATAAAGAGGCAGGAAAGTGATGTGGGTCTGGAAGAGGCCTCTGAATCAGGAGGCAGATAAGGCAGGCAGAGGTACATTGCTCAGAAGCAACACCTTGGAGGTGAAAACCAGAAAAAATTTTATCTAAGTTTCAAGATGAGACCAAAAAAATATGTGTTAAAGTGGTGCTTTTTGTCCCTGAAACGATGCCTCACCAAGCTGCAGCCATCTCAGGTCAGGGAGGGAGCTGCGGTCCCACAGTCCCCATCCCTCAGCACCAATTTACTCCCAATTTTTTGCACTGCAGGATCTTTCCCTTCCCTGCAGCACCCCTGGACCTCCTTTAAGAAAGGTATCACCAGAGGGTCCCAACTCTTCCCACACCCACCAGGGCCCTTCCCTGCCTGCTGCAGACCAAATGTCCCAACATGTCCATATCTGGATTAGAGAAAGCAGCAGGGCAGAGGATCCACCCAAAAATAAGATTTGGTGGGATTTTATCTCCAGTTCTCAACTTCTTCACTGTGTGTGCAAGTGCTTTGACCAGAAACACCATCACCAACACCTTCCCCACGCCTTGATTTGGAAAAGATGCTAAAACTAGACTTCTCTCATCCAGATCAAATCTAAGCCTTGCAAATATAAGAAGGATTCTTCATCCCAGCTTTAAATAGGCTGTGGTGGAGAGGCCAGGTGAGTGCTCCAGCAGCAACCAGACCAGCACCTGCCATCAGATTTAAGACATGAAGGACATCACTGTCAAGTTTATTTGCAAGGCGCAGGAAGATTTGTGAACTCAGAAAAGCCATATGAATTCACTCTGGGCACAGACACAGAAGGGCTGTGACTGTGCTCTTGGTGTAGTTTTATTTTCAACACGAGGTTTGTCTCAGACACTCAGAACAAAGTAGACTTTCCTGTTTTGCTGGACGGAGGGAAGCTGTGAGTCTGTCAGGGGCAAGATCAGGACCAAACAAACAACATCTGAAAATGAGAACAGCCTTGCAACTCTTTGGAGAAGTCAGACTGCTTAAAAACATCAAGTAAGAGTGGTAGCAATCCCCTGGATGAGGAAAGAGATGACATGGAAAGCATTAGAGCTCAGAAAATAGTGCTGGGGGGTATCATTAAGAGGTAAGATCTCCACAGATAAATATCTGCAGGTTGTGCTTTGGCAGCAGCCCTCAGCTGCACTTTCTAAGGAGACATCTGGTTGGTTATGGACCTCCACAGGGCATCCTCTGGGCTCCAGAGCAGGGAAGAAAAGCTGATCCTCCACTCTGCTCTTCTATAACACACCCGAGAGTGAAAAGAGGCTTGAGAAATCCTTAAACTAAGGAAGAGATGAGGAAGAGGCTGTTCCCATGTGGCAAAACCCGATGTGTTTGTTTTGTACTGCTCTGAGGCTGCTCTCTGTAGGAGCAGGACCAAAACCACAGGCAAAGATGCTCTTTGAAAAGCAGGCTTTTGTGCTCCTCATTAAAAGGGGCTGTGGGAAGTTATGGCTGAGGGGGTGAACCCAAGCACAGAATGAAGTGGAAAACTTTCAATTATGTTCTCATGAAACCGGGACAAACAGGTCCCTGAGCCCAGCAGGTACCAAGAAATATTCTTTCTTTTGTTCAATTTCTGACTTTGGAACAGCTTGGTGACAACAGCCCCAGACATCTCCTCTGTTTCATGCCTGTATTTAGAAAATATCTATATTTAGAAAACCTGTGGATGTCAGAGAGCTCACCTGGCCTGGAGGTCAGAGAAGTGGTGAAGCGCTTTTCTAAATGCATCACCAGGTGCCACCTGAGATGCCCTGAGGGTCGGGCACAGGGCTGTGCCCTTCTGGGCTGGAAGTGGAGACCAGGGAGGACACGCTGGGATCTCCCAAATGGCATTTTCTGGCTGTGTTGGCAGCTGGATCCCACTCATGGAATTCCAGCCACGATAAAGTGCAGCTGTTTGCCTCATGGAAGCCTTCACCCCCCTTCAGCCCCTGATGGGGAAGCTGAGCTTCCCCCTAACACAGTGTGCAGTGTGTAAGGAATGCTGATGATGCAGAGGAGCTGCTCAGAGAGGAGAGGGTTTTTCCAGGAAAACACATGTTGCTTTTGAGACACTTCTGGGTTCAATTTTAGTGCCCCAACTGGCCCAGCACAGACACTTAAGTTCAGGGTGTTCTCCTGTGTTTTGCTGGCAGTGATGGAATCAATTTTAGGCTGCAGAGAATCCTTACACCACCAGCACCTGTAGAAACAGGGTGGTGAAGGGTGCAGAGCCAGGTATTTCACATAATGCTTTTGATTTTGTTATTAATGCTGCTTTTCTGGGTTGCTCTGCTCTATAACTAGACTAATAATGAGTATTAGATTTTGATCCAACTGTTAATACTGTAATTAAGCCAACAATAAAAGGTTTTTTTTTTTCCCTCCACACAGAGTGTATCCTGTTAACAAGATTTTGAGGGTCAGGAAATGAAGGGGCACTGAACCTGCAGAGCTGCCTCTCTGTGATCAGCCACTTTCTCTTTTTTATCTAAATGAACATGCAAATACAAAACACAGGCCCAGTCTTTTTGCCAGCTACTCCCTGCAATCCTCTCTAAAGCTGGCCTATAATTTTCCAGAAGGCTCAAGCAATGCTGGGTAAAATCTTCGCAGGTTTGTGTCCTTTAAAATAACAAATCCTGTGACTGGGGGACAAAATTGCAGTGAAAAAGATTGGATCAAGATACCCTGCTCATTAAAGTCAGGAAATGGTACAATCTGAAAGGTCTTAATTTTCAGTCCCAAAATAAAAATGCCTTTTCCTCTCCCTTTTATTTCTTCCCAAGCCATTTCAACGCTGCTTACTGCTGCAAAAGTGATCTTGATAAACTTTAAAAATGCTGCAGATCCTCTGACTTTATTGGAATTCCCTGTTACAAAAATATCTTAGCTGAGGACTGAGTGTGCTGGGCACTGAAAGTGCTCAGCTGCGTGCTGCAGCTCTCAAACAGACAGCACAGATTTGCTTTTGGGTCTCAGGTTTTTTCAGAGCAGAAGGACTTTTTTTTTTAAGGAAGAGGATTGACAACTTGCTGAGGGGGATGATCCTTCCCCTCTGCTGAGGCCACATGTGGAGTGCTTCTCAATGCAAGAGAGACATGGACATAGTGGACATATAAATAAAAATAAAGAAAATATTTTTAAAGAAATACCTTTTTTTTTTTTTTTGGTGAAGGTGGTTGAGTGCTGGAGCAAGTTACTCTGAGAGGCTGTGTCCAAGTTGGACAGGGCTTGGAGCAACCTGGAATAGTGGGAGGTGTCCCTGCCCATGGCAGGGGGTTGGAACTGGATGATCTTTAAGGTCCTTTCCCACCCAAACCATTCTGTGATTTTATGTTTCTGTGAAACACTGGTATTTTATCCCAAACTATAACCAAAAGCATGAATCATCCATGGAGCCAGATGGGTGACAGCAGGAAAGGAGCTGTGCGGGAATTATTAGACCACCTTGTGGTATCCAGAAATAAGAGGTATCCCACAGAACCCGATGAAATAGCCTCTGGAAAATGGAGGGATCTCTGTGTGAAGGAGTTTTGATGTTAACTGGTTCTTTTGACATGTTTCTGTCTCTCTACCACCTGAACCCTGCACAACCACACTTCAAACACCTTCCCAGCTGGAAATAAACTGAATAGTAGATGTTTTTCACATATTAAAGCACTTTCCTAAATAAACCTGGAGTAAGCACCAGGGAAGATGAAGAGGTACTTAATAAAAATGACAGCACCAACATCAGTGAAATGGAGGATAAATAGCCCAGGAATTGGTTTAGGGTGGGAATTAGATTTAAAACTCACCCTCTCCTGTAGATCAGCCTCCCTTCAGGACCAGAAACAGAAGTGTTAATTTGCCTCCTCCTCACTTATCTGATGGAATGAATATGACAGGAGAGAGAATGACCTTATACCACAGTCTATCCTAGACACGGTTACAAGGATTGCTTCTGAAAGAAAATGTAGAAATCATCTCACTTCTGCAAGAGAAACTCCAGCTCTCCTGTTAATAAAAGCTGTGATGTGGGCTCCAAGTACTCCTGAAGCTGGGGGTAGATTTTTTTTTTTCTGGGAGAGGGTTGCTGCAAACAGCAGGAGAAATGCAGAACTGCTTTTACAGAGGCCACAAGCCCAACTTTCTTCAGAGCATCTCCATGCTTGGTGTCCATGTGGCTGTGAAGGCTGACATGGCAGCTCAGAATTCATGTTCTCAGAAACAAAAATTCAGATTCTTTGCCCTTTACAAAAATCTTTAACATCAGGAATTTTCCACTCTCGAGAGTGAGCAGATGGGAGGAACCTCCCTTAAATGCCATCTGCAGCACCACCATAATTTCATAACTCCCGCTGTCATGGAAGTTCCCTTTTTAAGTCAAAAGAAGCCTCATTTCGGGGAGAAAGAGGGACGTGAACCTGCATTCCTTGTTTCCCTATACTGGCACACAAAGAGGAGATAAACACTGTGAATCCAACTTTAGGAGACTGATGGGTGGCCTGAATAAGTACAAATATTTATGATGACATGAAGGAGTGTGATGGCCCCCAAGACACTTGGGTTTCTTCCTTCACACCTCCAGTGATGATTCCATGACACCTGATTCACACCTCTTTCAGGAAAGGGCAGTTTTCTCCTTGGAAACTCCTCTCTTTCTCTCTCCATGGACACTTGAGAGCCCTTGGAAAACCAGCTTGGGCCACATACCTGCTACGAGGTTAAAACTGGACACTGAATCCAAGCCTGCACAACTCAGCCAAGACCTGGCAGAAGCAAAGAACTGATTTACTGGGGCACTCAGCCAGCCTCTAGGATAGCTCTGGAAATGTCAGATCCCAAATATCTTCTCTTGGAGATGCAGACAGGAAAGCTAAGACCCTCCACCACAACACTCATCATGCAGGACAGTGCAAGATGGTTCAATCTGGCTTACTGGGAAAGGCACACCGGGAATATTCCAACAGCTGAAGGCTGCTGGTCCCTAAAATTTCATAGTTATGCATGAGAAAGAAATATATTCATGTCAGGAAAATATGGCAGGAAGGGAAGCTCTGTGTGTGTGGTGAATCTATATCTAAAATTCAATCTCCACCTAACATAAATAAAACAAGGTTTGGAGCAAGGCGGAAGGAAGGAGGTGGGCAGGGGGAAGGTGTCCGTGGACCAGTTTCTCAGCAGAGAGTAGGTCTCCCTGCTTCTACTTAATTGATTAATTCCTTCTTAGCAGAGTCATCTGTTTGATGTGCTTTTCCATAAAAGCAGTTCAGAAAGTTCATGGGAGTTAATCCGTGAAGATGGCTGGAGCTGCAAAGCTGAGCATCTGATTAAAGGACGAGGAGATGGCTCACAGCTTAGCTGCTTTCAAAGTTGTTCCCAAAGTCTTTGCTAACCTTCATGTTTCAAAGTTCATTTCTTGGCACTGGGGAATTTAAAGGGGAAGGCTCCTTTTTAACAGTGGGATTATTACTGTGATCAAAAAGCCGGGGAATAAATTCTGAGGGAGGCCACACGCAGAGTCACGAGTGCGCCCGTAAAATGCAGCGGATGAAAAGATCCAGAGGCAAACACACACACACACACTGAGAGGCTTCTGTTCCACAGCCCACCCAAACCAGCCTGCCCTGAATGCAGCACACATCCCACAGATAAAGGCAGAGCCATCCCTCGTGCCAGGGCTACCTGCCTGTGCCCGAGGACTTGGAGAAGCAAACGGCATGGGAGCTGTTCTCTCTGCAAGCGTTTGCATTATTGCTGCTCGCAGCAGAGCCTGGCCAGCAGCACGGGAGGGTGAGCAGGAGCTCCAAGGGGGACACAACTCAGGTGTGCTGGCGCTGAGTGATGTAATGAGGTGACAGAAATCCTCTGCTGAGGCAGTAACGATGAGGGACGATGTGGGAAGCTAGCAGAGGGACATCACACTGCTGAGAGATTCTGTGACTAAAGAGCAGCTGAAATTTGGGGGAAATCAGTGCAGGGTGGTACACATGGGAAAAAGAAAGCAATCCTAACTTTACCTACAGTGACGAGCTTTGAATGGACTGTTACTTACTCGGGAATGTGTTGGTGTTTATAATGTGCAGTTCTATGAATATGTCATCTCCATGCTCAATGTCAGTGACAAAAAGCAAATTGAATGTTAAGAATTAATAGCAAAGGCATGGAGATCAAAATAGAAGCCATTATTACACCCCTGTGTAAATTCAGTGCATCTGCCTCGAGAATGTTTTGAGCAGCTCTGCTGTTCCCCCCACAGAAAGGATGCAGCAGAACTGGGAAAGATGTGTAGAAGGGCAATAGAGTGATCAAAGGTACAGAACAATGAAGTACTCCAGGAATATTTCATCTGAATAAGAGATGACAGAAGCAGAGTATGATAATAGTCTATCAGATTATGAGTGGCATGAAGAGGATGAAAGAGAGCAACTATTGTCTTTTTTTTTTATTTCTTTTGAATAGACAAAAAAGGGTGCTTGAGATGATAGCAGGTCAGAACAAAGGACTTACTTCACACAAGGTGAAGTTAATCAAGAGATAATCCCCCCTTGCCGAGGGATACTGCAAATGCTGGAAGTTTACTCAATGGAAAAATGTTAAACAACTTAATGGGAAAATATTCATGGGATTCCTGGTAAATACAAAGATACTTCAGGAATAATTATGATTTTGTTCTCTAGAGGATAAAAAAATATCTGCATTGCCCAGTGTTTCACCTTTTACTTTCCCCTATGCTGGGTTGGGTAGAGCCAGAGTGTGGGTGATGTTACCAGTGCTTGATTTCCTGTCTCCTCCAGAGGGTGGAGTGGGCACTGGGGGAATCACTACACCAGGAAGAGTTCAAAAAATGTGTAGATGTGGTGCTTAGGGACCTGGTTCAGTGATGGACTTGGTAATAATGGGTTAATGGTCAGACTCAGTTATCTTAGAGGTATTTTACAACCCCAACTATTCTATGGATAAATGATGAAGGACTTGGGGCTTTGTCCTGGCCTTTCAGGAGGGCAGCTCTGGAATCTTTTCTGGATCAGCTTCAAGGCTCCTGAAGAAGTTTATCCACACTATTTTTTCACATTTCCTGAATTATATTATGCAGGATTTGAAGCCCTCAAAATTTTCTCAAGTTCTTGGAGGTTTGAGGACAAATCAAACCTCACTGCTCTGTGGTTGTGTTCTGAGGCTGATATTGCCTCTCTGAATTAGGGACAGATCAGGAGAGGAAAAGGATTTAATTCTACAGAAGAGTATNTTCATGGAAAAAAAACCCCACTCTATTATGGGATATTAGTGAGCTAATCTAAGGAAATTCAGGCTGGCAGATGATTCAGAAATATTTTGCTGTCCTCCAGCAGCAAAAGCAATCAGTGGGGATCTTGTCTGCTACGGACAGAGCTGGGTATTTTCACTGGTGAGGCACAAGAGAGTTTGAAGAAGGCAAAGCTCTCCTGAAAGAGTAGAAATGCCAGAGTTCAGGTTATGAACCAGGTCATGGAATGACTGTGGACAGGTCTGTTTTACAGCCCTACAAGTCCCCTGGCTTGTCCCCTCTCTCTCCATCTCTCATGAAGGCTTAGCTGAGGTAGAGGTTAGTTTTTATGACGGATGCACGTTGCCCATTTGCAAGCCAAGGTGCTGGAAGCGCTGATATCTTCAGCCCTGGAGAAGTGATGAGGGGCCACACACACGCACTGGAGAGCCTGCAGCACCCAGACTGGTGCCAGAATCATCTTGGGAACACGTGGGATGGGTGTGGAGGCAGAGCAGATGGTTGTCAGGGCTGTGTTGAGAAACATGGGACAAGGAGGTGCAGGAGGAGTCAATAATTTGAGGTCATGCACCCCAGTGGAGATTCAACCCCTGTGTCCTGCATGACATCCCCAAAACTGTCTTTCCTTCTGACAGCCCCTGGCTGGAGAGCAGCACCAGCAGCACCCAAGCTGGGCTGGACACAGGAATCTGGAAGTGATAGCCTGTGGTGAGCACAGTGGACAGGCGGAGCAGTCACACAGAGTTATCATCTGTGGGGAAAATAACTCTGCCCAGAGGGATTGGGATGAGTCAGGCTAAGGATGCTATAATTGAATAAAAATACCTGTGCTTTCCTGCAGTTCAGCTAATCCACGTTAGCAGCTCACTCGGATTTCCTTCCCTCTGACAACAAGAGCACAGAATGGCAGGATTTTAGGCCAAAAATGCCCCAGGTACATTTTTAACAAAAGATGATTTAAGTGAAATCTGCCGGCCACCTTTCCCCTCCTCTCCACTCAGACTGACCTTCACCCAGTCTGGCTTTAGAGAAGAATTTATTTGGGGAGTGAATATGCAGCAGGTTGCTCTTCCCTGGAGAGATCCCTATCTCCAACCACACAGCAGGCCGAGGTCAGCACAGCCAGCTGAATTTTCATTAGGAACAGATCCTTTTATCATGGTTTACAGTTCTGGACACAGAGATCAGGAAGGATATCAGGTTGCCTGCTCTTACCTTTATCAGGTCTTTCTTTCAGCAGGTGACATCATCTTATTGATAAAGGTCAGGTTGGCCTCAGCTCCTTTCTGACTCATTGAATATTAGAGATGGCTGGAGGCAGGGGCAGGCGGTGATTTGATGTGACAGGGCAGGAGGGAGCACACCAGCAGTGCAGCAGGACACAGGCTGCAGGAACGGGCCATGCCATGATCCATTGTGACAAGGGGAGAGCTGTGGATGGATGCTCCAGTGCCCTGAAGTGACCCAGCAAGGGCAGGACAGGGAGAGGCAAAAACCCCTTTGGTTTGTGTGCATTCCCACTGCAATGGGGCAAATCCAGAGTGAGCTTCCTTAGCTGAGGATGGGATCACAGATTTACTGTGTGAGGTCTTCTGACATCATGAACCAGGTCCCNCCCAAGCCATGCTGGGATTCTGTGTCGGTGAGGAGCTGAGCTGAGCCAGCCCGGGGCCGTGCCGCTGCCGGGCTGACGAAAGGAGTTTCTCCGACCTTCCCCGCGCCTCATTAGTATTCAGGTAATTTGCATACCCAGGGTGCACCGCGGGCCAGCAGCGCAGCCCTGATCAANGCAGCCACAGCTTCTCTGGGCACCCTGTGCCAGGGCCTCACCTCCCTAGCAGGAGAGCATTTCTTCCAGACATCTCATCTAAACCTACTTTATTTCAATACAAAGCCATTAATTCTTTGTTTTAAGACACAGAGCACAGCAGTCCAGGCTGGATCCAGGATGTGGATCCAGCAGAGCAGGGGAGAAGCAGCAGCAGGGACTCTGCTCTGCAGATCTGTGGCCGTGGAAAAGAGAGGCAGGAGCAGGAGCCTGTGATATCCATCACTTGCCATGTGCTGCTTGACTAACCTGAACATGCGTTTAAAGACATCAGGTTTGCTCCCAGGAGACTTCTCCTTCCTCCAAAGGGCTGTTTCTCATGCATTCAGCATCCAAGTATTTTGAGAAAAGGGTTCTCTGCTCCTGCAGGCTCAGGAAGGCAGGGACAGCTGGTAGCTGTTTCCTTCCAGCCCTCTTCCTTTCCCATCCTGTGAAATTTCACGCCAGCTGTGGTCACCTGTTTGATTTCTCTTGGAGTGCCTGCCTTCCTCCACAAATTAATTTTGATTATTGTCTTGCCTGGCAGGGAGGGAACTCTCAGTGGTGTGAGCCTGAAGCACACACTCTCTCCATACCTTTCTCTTTTTCCCCTGCACTGAGTCTAATTCTGTGGTTCTCTGCCTTCCCCAAAAATAACCCTCAGACCCAATTCTGAACTGTCATCTTCATTACATCACAGCTGCCTGCAGACAGGGCTTATCACTTGCAATCCACTCAGTTACACTTGTGATTAAAAGTGATTGCAAACCCCATCCGGGCTGCTCAGCCTGGGAACTGGGAGCGTCTTTATAATTTCTGACAGCAGATCTTGAGGCCTTACATGAGCCTGGCAGGACAAGATCTTTGCAGGCCAGTGGGACTGGGAGGAGAATATGGATCTGTGAGAAAGAGATGGTGGTTTAGGGAAAGAAAAATATACAAGAGCCCAGGTTAGAAATCCCCAGGATGAAATTTGGGAAAGGCGGGGGGTGAAAACAAAGCTCAGTTCTTTGGACTGCAGAACCATCCCTAGGAATAGGTGATGGAGGAAATGGTGTAGCAGAGAAAAGCAGACCCCTGCCCAAACCTTCCCTCAGTTTGGGGCATCAGCAGCTCATGGAATCAGTGTGGATGTTCCTGGAAAAACAAAAAACAACTGTTGTGCTTCTTCCCAACAGCAGCAGCAGCACATCACAGTCTCAGGACTCTCCTGCACTCCTGCATCTGCTGCTCCTATTCCCTTTGTATAGCTGGAGCCATTTATCCCCTGCTGGATCAGAGCAGAGCTGCAAAATTAAATTTTGCAGTGAAGGAGCCTTAAATGTGCTCAGAGGGTTTCGATCTTGCTCCAGACCTGGAAGAGTCTGGAGCTGCACTGAGCTGCAGCCTGACTGAGCTGCACCACCTTTCTGCTGGCCTGAATTTTGGCTGGATTTTAGAGATTTATATACTTAGAATTAACTATGGACTTTACATTTATTACAAAATAAATGTAATTTTTTAAAATGAATAAATAAAATGTTGTAAAAGACCATAAATATTGCATATCTTTATATCCTAACTCATTTGTTTTTCCCCACCTGTTCCTGTTGGGGGTCCAGTGCTTTGTGCTGAACCACAGCCTGATTTCCAAAGTTTGTTCTGAGGAGACAGAAAATCCACCAGATCCCTCAGGACCTTTTTTCCAGCATGTTATATCCTCTCCCCTATTCACCTTAGTCTTTATTCCCTCCAGCCTGACTTGAGCAATGTTTTCCTTCATTTCCTCTGAAACTCTCCTGTGGAACCAGCCAAACATCTCTGTAAGGAGTTGTCTCTCCAGTGTCACTCCCAGGAACTGAGTGGGGAAAGTTTGACACGTCTCCTGCTCAGAGTCTGTCCTCCAGACTTCTGAGTCATTTTTGCTGCTCTCTTCTGATGTCTCTCCAAGCACAGACATCAGAGCTGGGTGTCCCCACTTCTCCCATGCCCAGATGAGAAGTGACTCTCCTCATCTCACTCCACATGTCCCTGCTCTGTATCCAGGGACTGAGTCAGCCCTTCTGAGGGATTTCAGGCATTGCTCCGAGAATTTTTGCTCAAATCACTGAATTGGTCTGGCTCTATTTGAATTGCTGCCTTTCAGCACAGGTCCCCATCCTGCCTATTCTGCAAGAGATTTATTATAATTATTATAATAATAATAATTATAATAATAAAAGCAGACNCATGCTGGGATTCTGTGTCGGTGAGGAGCTGAGCTGAGCCAGCCCGGGGCCGTGCCGCTGCCGGGCTGACGAAAGGAGTTTCTCCGACCTTCCCCGCGCCTCATTAGTATTCAGTTAATTTGCATACCCAGGGTGCACCGCGGGCCAGCAGCGCAGCCCTGATCAAAATTCCCACTCGTGCCGTGGGGATATTTAGGTGGGCACATGCGGCTGGGCTGTGGCACTGCCAGGGGACCGGGTGGGGACACCATAGGGTCACACCGGGAGGCACAAAAGGTCACCGTGTCCTACAGAGGAGCAGCCGTGGGTGGCGGAGTGTGGGGAGGGAGTAGGCTGTATGCTCCGGTTTCTCTTCAGATCGAATAAATCTTTCGCCTTTTACTAAAGATTTCCGTGGAGAGGAACAATCATGAGTAATGAGGAATTTTTTGTGGCTCTGCTATAGCAGAGCTGCCCTTTTACTGGTCAAAAATCAGAATAATATTTAGGAGATAAACTGAGGAGGGGATTCTGGTTAGATTATATTCTGGGTTTCTGAAATTGAGGGAGTGAATTATGGCGAATTCCAGGGTGTAGCGCTGGAATTTCTTGTCTGAACCTGTTGCAGTGCTTCCAGAGGAGGGCATGGAGATGCTCCAAGGGCAGGATCCTCTCTGCCCCGCAGCCAGACTGGCAGAGCTGCGGGAGAGGAGAAGCTCCAGAGGAGAGCTCAGAGCCCCTGCCAGGGCCTGAAGGAGCTGATATAAAAGGAGGAGTGACTTTTTACCCCAGCAGATACTGTTAATACGAGGGGAAATGGTTTTAAACTAAAATGGGGAGATTTAGATGGGTAATAGGAAGAAATTCTTCCCTGTGAGGGTGGGGAGGCCCTGGCACAGGGTGCTCAGAGCAGCTGTGGCTGCCCCTGTATCCCTGGAAATGTCCAAGGTCAGGTTGGACAGGGCTTGGAGCAGCCTGGGACAGTGGAAAGTGTCCCAGGGGTGGCACTGGATGATCTTTAAAGTCCTTTCCAACCCAAAGCCTTCTTAGGCTCTGCTCTTAGCTCTGAAGCAGCCCCTGGTGCTAAGGGAAATAAACAGCTCATCCTAAAGGGATGTACATCCAAAATCATGGGTAAGATTTGCCAAGTTAAGGCTGTGCGTTCACCAAAGTGGCACCTTTACCTTGAATTCAATATGCCCACTCTTTGGCACCATTTTCACCATAATTAATTTTTAAGATTAAGAAAGGCAGACTTTAGACCATTCACACCCTTCTCCTTCAAGAAATGAGTTTCCTGCCTTTATTTTTTGCATGCCTTCATTTCCTGCCTTAATTTCCCCTGCTTTTGAAAGGAGCAAAATTTTCTGTTTGCACAAGTGAGACCCAGGGTGGCAAATTTCCCCCCCCCCCAGAAAACCCCTCCATCTCTGGGTGAAGTGTGGTATCTGTCTGGGAGCACAGGGAAATGTTTTTATGTGTTCAGAACAGCCCAGAGTCACGTCCTGCTGCATTCATTGGGACACTGAGCAGAGCACTGAATTTATTTGGAATAATAAAGGGGAAGTGTCCCAGTTGGGAAATGTCCAGGGCAGACTGCAGACCCTGAATGAGATGCCTGGCTTGCAAGGTCCCGGCTCGAAGTGTTTGGCTGCCAGGAAACCATTGCTGGCATCTTGGCAGTGCTGAAACACCACAGACATCCGATCTTTTCCTTTGGCTCCTGCCCTGCAAGCCCCTCTTGCCATCATCTCTTGATCACCCTTCACAGACACAATCTGGATGCATTTGTGGCTGTGCTTGTGGTGACCTTGCTGTTCTGGAGGCTGTAAAATCACCTTGAAGACCTGCGTGGACGTCCCTGGCGAGTGGAAGAGGCTGGAGGAAAAGATGCTTGGGTTTAGAGGCTGTTAAAAATGAAAATAATCCATGTTGCATTGCATCTGTGGGGGGTGGATGATTGTTCTCTGAAAAGGCAGAGTTTGGAGGGAGAGAACATTCCCACATCTGCTGTGGGACCTGCAAACAGTCCCTCTATGGCAGAGAGTCAGAGCCACATCCCTCACGTGAGTGGGATGAGGTGGAACAAAAAATGAGGGGAATTTGCATCACCAGGCTCACATTTTCTCTAAAGCTTTTTATGATTTAGGCTTCCAACCCCAGCCTGGCTACCCAAAGCAGGCTCCTGCTTTTAAACAACACTAAAATTAAGGGGCAGAGATTCCCCCAAAGGATGCCTGGGATGCTCAGGGTCAGTGCCCCAGCCAAAATTAACATGCAACCTGCAGCCAAAAGGCTGCCAGTGACAAGCAGCAGCTTTGAAGGTCACCTCGCCCTCAAGTAAATAAATAAATAGTAAATAAGAAATCAGGCAGCAATGAACAAACCAGAGACATCCCACTGGGCTGGACTTGATTTTTTTTTTTTTTTAATAGTTCTTCTCTGCTCTTTTCACTTGCACATCCTCAAAGGTCAGTGCTAACAGGAGACCCCTCTCACTGCTCCTGCACACTGCAGCACCCTCGCCTGTCTGAGGCCCTGAGACCAGCCCAGGGCCCAAGCTGGGAGCACAAACCGTGTCATCCCCACAGCTGTAATGAGAC
Source organism: Hylia prasina (assembly GCA_013397195.1). NCBI lineage: Eukaryota > Metazoa > Chordata > Aves > Passeriformes > Sylviidae > Hylia > Hylia prasina. The sequence goes on along the minus strand of VYXD01001826.1, from coordinate 604,995 downwards.
CTTCTGCCAGTGCCAGCCCAGGACAGCTGGGAGGGTGCTCTGCAAACGCTGGGTTTGCCTCTTAGGCCACAATCTTCTCCTTTTACACCACAGTCCTTCTCGCTGAAGGGACGTGGTGGTGCCAGGTGTTTGTTTTCCGTGCTCCTCCCTGCTGTGCCTAATGAGATCCTGGCTCTGCAAGCTCAGAGTTGACTTTTTCCAGCAGTTCCTGCAGCTTTGGCCACATGGCCAGGGAAGAGACAGTCTGAAATGATGCAGGGAGCCTCGCCAGAGCTGTTTGATTGTGTTGGTGCCATGCTGGACCCATCTGCTGCCCCTGAAGGGCTGCTCAGAGGAGGAGCTGCAGGAGATGGAGTCTTGCTTCAGCTCTTTCTTCTCGAGCAGAGGGGCTCACAGCCACGAGAGGGCTGTGCCTCACCTCTCCGAGTGCCTGGGCTCTTGGGCATCCATCCAGAGTGGCTCTCTGCAGGCAGGAAACTGGGCAAGCTGACAGGACAATTTCCCAGGGATGCTCTCCACATGCTGCACTAATTGAGCCCAGTGCTGTCCCCAACAGGGACAACGTTCACTCGGGAAAATTTCTTTGTCACACTCCAGGTGATAAAACTCATTTCCTGGCATCAGACTTGGAAAACAACACATTGAGGGGCATGAAATTCCTTGCTGCCAACCAACACAGCCTTACCAGGACTCAGTATTTTGTCCGTGTCACTGGCTACTCCCACATGTGGTCCAGCAGAAGCTGGAGGTGGATGACAGGGAATTTTTTCTTCTCTTAAATAAATGCACCCTAGGAAGGTGCTCATATTCACAGATTTTGTCCTTTTTGGTCTGCCTGTCACTGACACTTTTGAAATGAGACCAAACAATCCAGCTGAAGTTGAAGAGGCTCAGGACACTCAACCAGCAGCTCACATTGCTGCTCTCCACCTCTCCCCTTTGTGCTGGATGGATTTATGTATCTATAAAAATATGGGATCCCATCTATTTAAGGATCCCTGACAAGCAATGTGAAGAGGAGCTCTCATTCACCAGCAATGTGAAGAGGAGTTTTCCACATTCTTATAAAAAAATTCCATGTTTTCCTGCAGGCTTGTAGGAGTTCATCCTGCAGTGCAAGGAAAAGCAGGATGCCTGTTTAGGGAAAACCAAACCCTGAACCCCATCATAAGAAATTATAATTTCTAGAAGCAATGAATGCTCTGAAAAGAGCATCCCTAAGGGAATGAGGGACAGTGGGGACAAGCAACAGAACTTGTAAACACTCTAGGAATAAACAAAACTGGATTTTGTTATTAAAGAAATAGAACCTGGTGGTGTTTTCTTCTTCCTCTTATAGCCCAATGTCAGAGTTTATTCACATCACAATGAACAGGTGGCCCAGAGCAGCTGTGGCTGCCCCTGGATCCCTGGAAGTGTCCAAGGCCAGGCTGGATGGGGCTTGGAGCAGCCTGGGACAGTGGAAGGTGTCCCTGCCCATGGCAGGGGTTGGAACTGGATGAGCTTTAAGGTCCCTTCCCACCCAAACCATTCCATGATTCTATGATAACAAACCCTTTCCCCATGACTTAATATGCGTGATGACCAATACTGGGAACAACCAAGCTGACACATCTGCTAACTCCTCACCTCATGGACATGTTGTCTTGGTTTGGGGCAAATTTGGGAAGAAACTTCCAAAAGGAGGGGTCTTCTACAAAGCAAATTCAAGTGGTCTCTCCCCCAACCGGTTTGGGAAAAAGATTTCCTTGGAGAAAAGTGGAAAAAACTGTTTATTCAACAAGCAAAATGATCAAAAGCATAAAAAATGAATAACATTAAACAATAAAACCTCTCTCTGTTCTGAAGAGATGGCAAATTCAGAAAGTCCTTGTCATGAGGTGTAGCTCAGCTCCTCAGTCTCTTATCTCTCTCCAGCACTGGAATGCAGCATCCCAGACCCTGGTGGGCAACAGGTGTGAGCTCCTGATGTTTTTCTGGGTTTTCAATCCAGAGCAGGTTTGAACAGTTCCAAGAAAAAGAAAAAAAAACACAGTTTGGGGAACTTCTCTGTCTCATCTAGCAAAAAAGCTAACTAAAAAGCAAAGGAGAGCTCTCTCACTGTCTGTGCTGCAGACAGCACAGTCCAGGAGGGGAATGTTGAGGAGTGAGAGCAGCTTCTGCAAACTAACTTCTTCTTTTGCCCCCTTTGCTCTCAGAACCAGTCTTAAAGGTGCACAGCTTAATATCCAGCACAAACAGAACAGACAGCTGGGGATACAAGCATCACAAAGTCACCTCAGCTCCTTCCAAGCACTGCAGTGAGATGTTCCCACCAGGAGCATTGTCACTCCCAGCTTTCCTAGCAGCCCGGGAAGGACAATGAGGACCCCAACATAAATCCCAACCCACCAAAGCTCTCCGTTCCCTTACCTGCAGCTCTGATGGGGTGGCTCCAGACCTGACCCTCCCTACACAGGTGGCAGTGCCTGTGTCCCCAAAACTGGCAGGAGTCATCTCCCAGAGAGTGGAAGCTGGCTGGCAGGAGACCAGGTAATCTTGTCCTGATTTCCTCACTATTGACTCTCCCCCAATTAACATGATAATTGTTACCCCGTGGGCCAGACATGATTAATCAGCAATTTTCCTCTTCCTTCCTTATTTTTTTTTAAGAGCAGCTGGGAAATGTCATTCTCTCCTCCAGTACAGTTTGAAAGCTCCTCCATATGGACAATCAAATTCCCGATGTAAACACAGAGAAAGGAAGGACCAAAAGAATGGGATCCCCAGGGATCCTCTCCACACCCCCCTGTCCCTCCCTGAGGTGACTTTGTCCCCCTTCCCTCATTGTGCTGGCCTTTAGGAGCAGAGCCAGCCACTCCGCTGGAGGGGAACTGAATAAGTGACTGCAAATTAAAATTAACATCCAGCAGCAAGGAGTACAAAGCCATGATTAATGGCTTTTTAATGCTCCACTGTTCCACACTCAGAGCACTTTGTTTTAATGGGGATGAAAACTCTGTGGATGTGAGAACACAGCAGTTGCACACACATCTCAGGAATTCTCACCATTAAGGAGAGATAATCCAGCTCTCTTTAGTTTGGAATTACACAGAAAAGCCTCATATCCACCTCATCTCATCCAGCGCATCACAACTAAAAATGCAATGGAGAAAAGTCATTAAAAGAAATGTCCTCTAACCAGCACTTACCCAGATAATTGTTTTTCTGCTTTGGGTTTAATTATAACGTGGACCAATTGATTAATTGAGTGAGTTTCTATAACCTCCTCCACCCTTGCCCTAAGGAAGGCTCCAGTCAGACTTGCTGAATGATAATTATTTCTCTTTCAGTTTAAGAGTTACAGCTTCTTCAGGGCCATGTCCATGGGTAACAATTCCAGCTGTTCACCATTCCATGTGTTGATATGTGCCAATAATTGCCCACATCACCTGACTACAGGAAAACTTGGAAGACCCATGCAGGCAGCACTCATTCGTTAAAAATCCTTTTTCTTTCGTTTTTTTCTTTTTAATTAAAAATTGCCTCCTACAAACATTTTCCAACAACTTCCATCCAAGAACACGATCACACCACGCTGAAGTTTATCCAGTGTGACTGCAGCCAGCACCTAATGACATGCTGTGATTTGCAGGAAGGATGATCAAGGTCAAACTGATGAAACTGTGATCAAGTGAGATAGTTATTAGTGAGATAGTTATTAGTAAGTGAGATAGTTATTAGTAAGTGAGATGCTTATTAATGATCCCCTCGGCTCTTGGAATAGCTACTCCACCTGCTGTTTTTCACATGTTCTGTGAGGCAGAGTAGACCTTTTCCTCATAATCCGGGATTACTTTTCAGAAAAAAAGAATCAGGTGCTTCAGGCATGATCTTGACTGGAATAGCTCAGATTATTGATTCCCTTGAAGCAGCTTTTCCCCTCGGGAGGAAAGGGTTGGATGACAGGATCACGTGGTGGTGTCCACATGAGATGAGCTCCATTCTTCCACTCAGGCTGATCACACAACCTTTGGCTTTGGGAATCTGGTTAAAAACACTCCTGCTCAATAATGCACTGCAGAAAGTCTCCGGTAAATCCAGGTCCCTGCATTTCCCTACGGATAAATTCCTACTAAAGGAATAATCTGCACTAAAGACAGACTGTTAGAAAGAGAGCAGCAATACAACAGCATCAAACTTGGCAAGCGGCTCCTCCAGGAAACCAAAGCATTTTGAGTTTTACAGCTCCCCACCACATTGACCCTGCTGATGTTTCTTTTTTTATTTTGCAGGAACAATTACAGCGAGATTTATACCCAGGAATATTGCTTGACACAAATTGAATGGTGGGTATAATTATGTATAAAAGCTCTCTCGTTACAGAAAAAAAAAATAATAATCTGGTTTGTGGTTTCAAGAAAAGGAAAACAAAACCAGTCTATTCCACAGTCAGACAGAGGAAATGTCTGATAGTGCTGCTATTGATCAGTAACTATGGCAAAGCCCTGAGAAGCTCCAATGTGAGTTTAATACAAGGAGTAACTGAATGATCTCATTGCAGGACTCATGATCCAGAACAGGATTTGAGCTGCTGATGATCAAATATTTGACCCCCTGTGCTCTCCTTGTAAACATGTACTGGCAAAAATCTCCTTCACAGTCTCTTAGTGCAGCTGGTAGCCCTGGATTCACAGCTGGTTCCCCTGGAGAGTGCAGAGGTCCAGCTGGTCTTTCTGGAAGGGAGGCTCTTCTGGAGCCCCACGTCATTCTGGATGGCAGAATGTGCACAGCACTGCTTCCATCCCAGCTGGGAAAGCTGACAGCACCGGGAACTCTACCAAGCACGGGAGCAGCAAACAGGATGCTGTGATGGCTGACAAATGCAGGGAAATATCCAAAGGAGGCAAATCACCAGCCCGTGCATCCCATAAACCTGATGGCACCAGAATTTTTGAACCAGTAGCTCACTACTACAGGCTGTCCTGTCCCTCACATTTGGGATCTACCTGTGGCCTTTCCAGGGCTCAATGCCCTGACAAAGTTTTTAAGAGATTTTGGGTTTGTCCTTGGGAAAGCTTTGGCAAAGCAGGAGGACACATTCCGTGAGTGGTGCTGTTTTCATGGCGATGCTGCCGATGGTACCGGGAATGGTTTGCAAACAACAGGAACACTTGTTGCAGGGTAAGAGGCTCATCACTGGTTTGATGAAGCCTGAAAACACATCCCATGTCCCAACACAAGCTGCTGTTGTGCCTGAGCTCAGGAATCACTGGCAAGGACCGAGGACAGCTTTTCTCTGCCGTGCTCTTCCCAAAGCTTTGGGTCCTTGGAGTAAAATTATAATTGTCCCACTTTGTAAGATGGAGAAGGCACCTGTGCCAACTCACTGCTGCTCTCCCTCCATCTCATCTCATTTATGCTGATACCACTCACAGACGTGATCCTCACAATTTTCCCTTGTAAAAATGGAAAGTATTCCAAAGGCTCCTGGGAGGCACAGGATGGATTATGAGCCTGGCACGTCAGATCCTGATGACTGAAAAATGCAGAAGACTTGTAAATTTCAGAGTTCTCATCCCTGAACCTTTCTCCCTGCTGTCTTGTTCAAGATCTCTGGATGTTTTGGAAGAGACATGACTTGCCAAAGTGAAATAGTTTGCACTTCAATGTAAGCTGAATTCATCCTGAATGCTGCTCATTCTCTGATTTTCCTGTAAGTGTCAACTCCATCCATATATTTATGCACAGAAGTGACCTCCCTGACAGCAAATCAGCATAGTTAGAGATGGAGAATGCTGAGATAATTGAGTAATAGAATCATGGAATAGTTTGGGTTGGAAAGGACATTAAAGATGACTTAATTCCAACCCCCTGCCATGGGCAGGGACACCTTCCACCATCCCAGGCTGCTCCAAGCCCTGTCCAACCTGGCCTTGGACACTTCCAGGAATCCAGGGGCAGCCACAGCTTCTCTGGGCACCCTGTGCCAGGGCCTCCCCACCCTCACAGGGAAGAGCTCCTTCTTAAAATCCAATCTAACCCTCCTCTCTGTCATTTTAAAGCCATTCCCCTTTGTCCTGTCCCTCTCTGCTCTTGCACATCACCCCCTGTTCTCTGTCTCTGCAGGAAGGAGCCACCCACTCCACCACAGCACAAACCCTCACCTGCTGCTCAGACCCTGTTTATCACCCTCTGCCTTAACTTGCCTTTTTATTCCAGCCCTCCCCTGCTAACAGGGGGGCTTTGTGGCTGTCACTTGCCAAGGGATCTGCTCCTGCAGATAGGATGTGTTACATGCTCCATTTATTACAGCCAGCCAGCAGATCTGCAAATTGCATGGCCAGATCTACAACGGGCCTGACAAACTGCACTTGAGGGCAGGCTCCTTCCCTCCAGTATTAATCTTCTCCTCAGTCCCCTGGCTCTCCCCATGAGCTCTGTGGCTGTTCCAGTGCTCACTCCCACTCTCACCTCCCCACCAGTCTGGTTTTTCCCCTTATCTGTGGCTCTGATTTGCTGTGATGACAATCTGAGATTCATGGCTCACTCTCAGCACAGGGACTCAGGACCCAGCAGCAACAGGCAAATAGATCATCTCCTAATGAAGGGAAGGTTCCTCTGAGCCACTCTGGCACCTTTGCCAGCAGTTCTTTACCGGGACAGCACTGGGCACGATCCTATCCAAGATATTACAGTGAAGAGTTATTGGAACCTAAGTGGTGGCAACGATCAGCCCCTCACACCAAAAATAATGTGAATATTACTACTCCTAACAAAACAAACCTTTTCACGTGACAGGCTGGTGAGTGGGCTGAGTTCCCATGGCAACTGTCGGGCTCTGGAGCTTGTAGGAAGAAAGTAAATATTCCTTTTGAAATGGTTCAGGTTCCTGCCACAAAGTTCACACAGCATGGAAACATTCATCAGATTCCTTCGTTAGCCACACAAAACGTCCCCCCATCCCCCCGGCAGCTTCCCAGACTGAATTATCCATGTCTGGTCTGCCTTTGAGGACTGAAAATCACACAGAGGTTTTAGGGAAGGGATCCCAGATGTTGGATGCTGTCTGCCTGCATCTCCCCTTCAGTCCTCGTTGCTGGTGGCTCCCGGTTCCCAGCTAAGGCTGGAGCAGGAGCTCAGTCAGGATTTCTGCTGCTCAGTTTGGATGGGGCACAGCCAGCCCTCATCCTCCTGACCATCCCTGCCCTCCCTCAGGCAGCCCAGTGCTGCACACATCTGGATTTCAGAACTGGCTTGGATTTGCCCACAATCATGGAATCATTAAGTCTGGGAAAGACCTCCAGGGTCATCAAGTCCAACTTCTGACCAAACAACACCAACTAAACCACAGCTCTGAGTGCCACATCCAGTCATTGGTGACACCTCCAGCCACTGAAGGATTCCCCAGGGGTGGGGATGGATGATTTGCCTTTGCCTCTCGCACAGCTCCTTCCAGGGGACAGAGGGGTTGTTGGAAGGTTGATATAATTCAGTGAGAAAGAAATCCAGGGCATTGCAATGCAGAGGACTCTGAGGCAGCTCACACAGAAACAAACGTCCTCAGTAAACACTGCAGGGACAACACAGAAAGGGTTTGGCTGTGGGATTTCATTCCAGCTGGAGCTAATGGTGTTTATCCTCAGAAGAAACTCCAAATTTCAGCCCACAGACTCACCTGTTTTAGTTTTAGTTTTAGCAGACCCACCCAAGCTCTTCTGAGGATCAGGGACTTTCTGGTGATGGCAGCTCATGGCTTGGGACAAAGCCAGCTGCATCCAGAAATTCTGATGGGAAAAAGTGTGATTAAATCATCTTTCTGTAGTTTCTCGATTCAATGTGCCACTGCTCCCCCAGGCCCACTCCATCCCTCTGCCCCTTTGATACCTTTTTCCACGAGGCTGAAATAACCTTTGACACTCAGAATAAGCATTCCTATGTTGGATGATTAAGTGATTTGAATAGGAATGGCAGCACCCACCTCAAGCCAAAAAGCAGCCCCTGAAGTGCTCAGCTCTGGCAGAAAGGATGGGCAGAAAATTCCTTTGCTGTCCACAACATGTAGGGCCAAGGACATGTTGTTGTCACCTACGGCCAAGCTGTGATCAGCAGGGTGGTGGGGAAAAAGAGAGGCCACAGCTGTCCTGAACTCACCAGGGCAGGGGAAATCAAAGTGTTTTTGGGGAATGCAGCCACCCACCAGTCCACCCACCACTGGAGGGTGCAAAGTGCCTGCAGAGATGGAGGCCATCAGCTTTGGAGCACGGCCAGACCCGTGGCTGTGTGTGAAGGCCACTGGGAATGAAAATAAACTCAATTTCATACTGAATTTGTAGGACCAGAGGGTCAGACATCCAACCTGCCTCTGTGCCACATCCTTCTCTCTTCTGAGGAGGTGGAAAAAGAAAAATGCTTCAGTTCTCTGCCGGGAAACAGAGACATAGTGACTTGTCCAGGGAAACCAAGGAAAAGGAAGATTCACACATTTCATTAAAGCCTGGTGCCTCAGCTCCTTCTGCATTGTGCACCCTGTATATTCCTGAAAAATCACCTCTGTGAGGGAGAGCTGCTCTCAGGACAGGCCAGATTAATCAGAATCCAGGAGAACCCATCTCTTCCTTGGCCATGAACTAGAGCTGCACATGCTGAGCTCTGACAGGAAATAAACTCAATTAATTCCAGCCAGGAAAACTGGGAGTAGATCCAGACTTGAATCTCTGTCCACCAGACACAGCCTGACTGTGATATGTTACCTTCCCTTCCACATGGAAACCACCAGTGCAGGAATGTTCCTGGGGATAGGAACAGAAGTCCTTGAACTGTTTGGGTGTTAGGAAGCTCCTGAAATAATTTTAGCTTTAGTTTTAGTTTTAATTTTAGTTTTAGTTTTAGTTTTTAGTTTGCATGATCTGATGCAATTCCCAGGCATGATTTCAGACTTGGCTATGGTTATGTGCAGCCACCTCAGGCAGCAGCTTCACCAACCACCCAAATAACTGGGCTTTGTTTGTTTGTTTTTGACTAATTTGTATGGATCTTAACTAGATATGGCACAAATACTGAAGAAAAAGATTTTATTCAACCCAAGGACTTCAGAACCAGCCTCTGGAGGCACCAGAACTGCAGAAAGTTGGGGAAAAGAGGCTTCATAATGGACTTATTTTCCTTTTATTTTTTCCCTGGAAAAAAAATGGATGGGGCTTAACTTGTGTCTGTAAATGATGTCTCTGAGTGGTGAGATTCTGATCAAAGGGAAATGTCATGGCACCTGTGTGATGTTAGGGAGGAAACCAGGCCAGGGAAGGGACAAGAAGGTGACCTGAAGATGTCTGGCAGCAGGGAGAAACTGGAGTGTCAGCAGGCAGGGACAGAAGTGAGCAACCCTTCAGCCTGAGGAGATCCAAGTTCCCACTTAGCTCCTAAAATTCATGGAGGGGGATTAAAGGCAGCATTAATATGTATGCAGCAGTGTGCTGCTCCTCCTGACTCCCATATTTTTAGAAAATTTGGATTGCTGAGGAGCAAAACCTGTCTCTCAGGGTTTTGGTCTTACTGGGATCGTTGCCCTGTCTAATGAAATCATGAGAGGGAAGGGAGGACATTGACCATTGTGGGGAGAAATTGGGAATAATGGGTTGGGAGGAAGGGTCCCTCCTTTTTAGGCAGAGGTTCTCAGCCCGAGTGTGTGGTTTCACCTCCTTGGCAGGGCTGGGAGGGCTCAGGGAGCTCTGAACTAGACAAAAACAGTCCAAAACCAGTGGAGACCACAGCTAAAGGTGTGTGTGATGGGGCTTTTCTGGAGAAATAGAGCCACATTAATTCAGTGTTATTTTCTGTCCCAGTCTGGCAGTGCTGGTGCAGCCTGGGTCACGTCAGGCTCAGAGAGAGGAGTCCCAGCAATAGTTTGGCTCCTGAGTGCTCAGGAGTCTCTCTCACATCCAGTTTTTGGGACAAGGGATAAATCCAGATGTCTCCACCTTGCTCCAGACACTGCAGGAATACTCCAGGCATGGGACAGCCCCAATTTCTCTGGACAACCAGAGACAGAGGATCTTCCTGAATTCCCGCAAAATCCCTCTGAGACATTCACAGGATCCTTCTGAGCCTCATATTCTAGTGGAACTTCCTGTGCCTCAGCTCCTGCCTCCTGTCCTACTGCTTGGAATCCTGCAGATTCCTTGGGGTCACTTCAGTCCAGAATCTGTCCCAGGGTATTTGCCCTCCCCTCCACCCTGGGTTTCTCTAATTAATAAATTGTCTTCAGTGATGTAATCATCATTTGGAGCAGACATGATGTGCATCACTGACTTTGATAGGGTTCAAACACCAGCTCTGATTTTTGCCTCTCTCCATTATACTTTTTTTTTTTTTGAAGTTGTCCTAGGGTGACTGTGAAAATGTGTCACCCCTTGTGATTACACTAAGGGGGAAAGAAAAAAAACCTACAGAAAGAAAAAAACCCTACAGAAGTGACACAAATTACTAATTACTTTATTATGCAGTGATTAAAGAAAAAAAATGAAAATAAAAGAATTAAAAGCTAGAAGTTGCTTCAGCACATTCTATTTTTAAAGAAATAATTATTGAGCTTCAAATGTACTCAGTTAAGTAATTCTCTGCCAGATTTCTTCCCCACTTTTAATCTTCATTCTTGGCTGCGTGGCTGGCTCTGCAGTCAATGCTCTGGTGGGGTGATGTGCTCAGCCCCATATTTATTATTATTATTAATATTATTATTGTTATTATTATTATTATTGTTAATTTTTTGGCAGTGTGGGAGCACTCCCTGCCAAACACAGAGCCTGTGAAAGGTGCTGTGCAAGCACAGAGGGAGGTGTGAGGCCAAGAGAGCTCCTGGGCTGGAGAGACAAGGCAGCCTAAGTCCCACATTTTCCAGAGATTTCCTCATTTCCTAAAATTTCGATGCTGGGAACGCTCCACGTGGTCAAGGGGACAGCAGAGGGGTCGGGGGACAGACCACACCACAGAGAAAAATCACTTTTGTGTCTGGGTGTGTGCTGCTGGAGGGTCTGAAGGAAAGGAGGCAGGAGATGCCCTAGTGTGCCATGGGANTCCTGTGCCTCAGCTCCTGCCTCCTGTCCTACTGCTTGGAATCCTGCAGATTCCTTGGGGTCACTTCAGTCCAGAATCTGTCCCAGGGTATTTGCCCTCCCCTCCACCCTGGGTTTCTCTAATTAATAAATTGTCTTCAGTGATGTAATCATCATTTGGAGCAGACATGATGTGCATCACTGACTTTGATAGGGTTCAAACACCAGCTCTGATTTTTGCCTCTCTCCATTATACTTTTTTTTTTTTTGAAGTTGTCCTAGGGTGACTGTGAAAATGTGTCACCCCTTGTGATTACACTAAGGGGGAAAGAAAAAAAACCTACAGAAAGAAAAAAACCCTACAGAAGTGACACAAATTACTAATTACTTTATTATGCAGTGATTAAAGAAAAAAAATGAAAATAAAAGAATTAAAAGCTAGAAGTTGCTTCAGCACATTCTATTTTTAAAGAAATAATTATTGAGCTTCAAATGTACTCAGTTAAGTAATTCTCTGCCAGATTTCTTCCCCACTTTTAATCTTCATTCTTGGCTGCGTGGCTGGCTCTGCAGTCAATGCTCTGGTGGGGTGATGTGCTCAGCCCCATATTTATTATTATTATTAATATTATTATTGTTATTATTATTATTATTGTTAATTTTTTGGCAGTGTGGGAGCACTCCCTGCCAAACACAGAGCCTGTGAAAGGTGCTGTGCAAGCACAGAGGGAGGTGTGAGGCCAAGAGAGCTCCTGGGCTGGAGAGACAAGGCAGCCTAAGTCCCACATTTTCCAGAGATTTCCTCATTTCCTAAAATTTCGATGCTGGGAACGCTCCACGTGGTCAAGGGGACAGCAGAGGGGTCGGGGGACAGACCACACCACAGAGAAAAATCACTTTTGTGTCTGGGTGTGTGCTGCTGGAGGGTCTGAAGGAAAGGAGGCAGGAGGTGCCCTAGTGTGCCATGGGAATTCTCTCTGAGCTGCCAGGATTTCCCTAGGAAGGGTCTTTTCCTCCAGTTTCACCACAGCAGGGGCGAATTTCCCCCTTGCAAGGATGTGGGAAAACCAAGTGGGATGTTCTCACTCACTCCAAGGGAGATGCTCAGGGATCAGGGAAGGCAGCAGGGATGGAAAGGGTGTTGGAACAACTGAACTGTGCCCATGGAGGAGCTCCCAGGCCACCTCCAGGACTCTGGAGAGCTCTGGGTCACGGGACACAGCCCGGGATGTGCTGGGATGACATTTGGGGGTGAGCAAGGCTGGAGGGGGTGATGGGCACAGAGTGTGGATCCTGCTGAGGGGAAGGAATAGCTTAAAAATCAGGAGAGGTCCTGATTAGTGGCAGGGTGAGAAGGTAGGAGTGTGAAGTCTGCTTGGAGATACCATTCCCCAATATCCTAGATCCTGGATCCAGTAAAACACACTCACGTTTCTTCTCAATGGGGTCTCAGATTCAGGAGGAACCACCGCAGCGACTTTATCCAACATGATGTATGAGGAATCTTGGCTCTCCAAGGATCAGCTCTGTAAATCCCCCTTTCTCTCCAACCCCAGGCTGCGAGGAGATGTTTCCTATCCCCCTGGATCCCAGAAATGCATGCTGGCAGTTTCACAGCTCTTCAGCAACGCTTAGGCACCCTCTCTGCCAGGATAACTTTGTGCCAAGCTCTCCAAGTCCTGTTTCTCTTTATTTTTTCCTGTCATGCAGATTTTGGTGAGCCTGTGTCCCCCCAGAATCTCCCAGGACATCCCCTCTCCCCCTTCTCTGTAATTAAACAAGAACTGTTGACAGATGCTGTCGAAGCCAGTTCCAGCTCGCCAGAAATTTTTAGCAAATAATAAGAGGAGCTCAGAAATGAGAAATCAGAAGAATTCAATAGGCAAGAGACAAATTCTCAGCAGCCCTAAAGGACCTTAATTTAGAGAAGCACCACTGACACTGCACAAAAGAAAGGAAAAAAATGCCTTTTTTTTTTTTTTTTTCTCTGTGATGAGACACCAGAATGGAGAAGGGGAGGGTTTCACAAGGCTCTTTTCCCCCTGATTTTTACCTTCAGATTTGGTTCACTTGCCTTGCATGGGGTGTCTGAGCTGCAGGATCAGGGGATTCCAGTAAAAGAGGGTGCACACCCAACATCTGCCAGGGAAAAGTCGCCAGGGAGACGAATGTGGCTGCCTGAGGTGTGGAAAGGGATAATGTTTGGAGTGAACTCCCTGACATCATTTTCCTTGCCAGGAGTTTGAACACCACTGAGTCAGAAAGGATTTGTGGTGGACATTTCTCCAAGCAAGGAATTTGACAGATATTCCTGCTCTGCTGAACTTGCTTTGCTGACTGCTCCCTAAGTCCTTCAAACAATGCCATTGTGATTTAAAATGTCACATAACCAAAAGCATCATAATTGCAAAAAACATTCTCATTAACAAAAAAGTTCTCCTTTCAAATTCCCCTATTCAGGCAGCTCTGTAAGCTTTTAATCCTTCAAGCACCAGTAAATGACATCTTTGCTAAGGATGGCCAGTTTGCATCAGCAGAGAGGCTGGGGAGGGAATCTGGGCTGGCTGCAGATGGAGGGGGAAGTGTTTCATGTGGGCTCCCAACTTCCAAGAGAAATTCCTCTTTGCTTATGCAGACTCACAGCTACAAGCTGAGAGGCTCAAAAGCTCAAGGCCAAGACGCTGGGATGATGATGATGAGAGGAAGTGATCTATCACAGAATCCCAGAATATCCTGAGCTGGAAGGGACCCCCAAGGATGAGCAAAGTCCAAACTCCTGATCTTTTTCTGGAGGATGTGACTTTTCATTTGTGCCACTGCATGGAGAAGTCACATCCCTGGGCTCAGGGGGAATTACCTGAGTAGATCAGGAGAAGACATGAAAAATGATGGGGTTTGTGCTGGGGCTGTTTGCCAGTGAGACCCAGCTACAACGTCAATCAAAACAAACACAAATTCAACTTAAATTCTCCCAAATCGAGCTTCACTTGGTGCCCAACTCCCAGACTGGCCTATTTGTTGTCCTCTGGTTTTCCTCCAAAATCCAGAAGGCAACACAACAGCTTTTCCAGGATCCAGTGGTTCCAGGGGCCATCACCTCAATTATGTGGGACAGCCAGACCATGCTCATATTGAAATATCCCATCCATGGACGTGTGTGGTCCAGCACAGTGATCCAAGGCTCGTCCCAGAAGGCTTGGGAAGGATTCCCTACCACCAGTGTGGTGGGATGTGGGGTGTCCCCAGTACTGGAAATAAGAAAAAATTAAGACAAACAAGGAAAGCACGTCTTCTGTTGGCTTTGGAAATGGCCAGAAATGGATTCACTTTACATCAAAGCTGAAAAAGAACCCACAAGTGAGAAGGCCAAGTTGGTTGCTTTCGACCCAGAATAATTATTTAAAGGGGAAATACGCCTACAGAACCTGAAGAAGTCATGTTTGTGACTGGCTGACCTGAAACCAAGCAGTTTTGTTTGCATTTTGGGTTTTAAAAGCAAAACATTTCAGTCAACATGGAAAAATAATTTGCCTCCATATTCATGTTTTCAGTTTTGTTCCTTTTCTTCTTCGAAAATTGGGTCAGTTCTTTGAATTAAAATCCTACTTAGAAACACCTGAAACATCCTTCTTGAAATTTTCCAAGCACAAGGTTTGTTTGGTTTTTTTTTTATTATTATTTTCCTGGAATTCCCCTTTCATCTCCTCATTCTAAATTACTCATTAAATTCAACGTGAATTTAGGCTCATTTGCAAACTGCTTGTTTTGTTGAGGTTTTTTTAAGGGTATTTACTGCTCTCTGTTTGCACATCTAAGTGAGTGTGTATAAATATCTGGGCGTGGAATGTGATTCAGTTTTGAGTTGTGGAGAAAGATTCAAAGGGAGTCTGAGACAGAGGGAATTGCCTGCGAAGGAAAGGGGTAGGACTTATTCTTTGCAGCTACAAGGACATCCAAGGAGCAAGGAGAAGGCGTTTCAGACATCCTGTTGCCAGTGGCTGCCAGACTTTGGCTCCCTGGAGGGATGAGGCATCCCAAATATCAAGTGTCTGAACGTGTCCCTCTGTCACCACCGAATCCTGCCTGTCCCAGCTGGCACAAGGGAATAGTTCCTTCCCTGGCTCAACCACGCGTTTCCCACTCTGCTGAAAGTCAAACAATCCATTAGGGCTCCGCTGAGTGGATCTGACATTTCCCAGGTGTGGATTAACACCCCCTCAGGGCCTCGGCGCCGTGAGAGTCAGTGAAAATCAGCTCATCCTTTGTGCCTCGCTGCCCATGGCTGATCCCAGGGAGGAGGAGCCCCAGCACCTGCCAGCCCCACGCTCAGCGCCTTCCAGAGTGGCTTTCCAAGGTGTTTGGCTTGCCATGGAAGGGTTGAAAGGGAAATGGTGGCATGGTGTGAGGTGTTCAAGGCTAACAGGAATGTCTTACTGAAACTGGAGGAAACAAAATCTCTCCAACATTTTTAGTGTTAGAGAATTAAGGCATTACTCTGTTCTGGCCAGGATGTGCAACAGGACCCATTTCATCCACACATTGCCCTGTCTGAGAAGAGAAAATCATTCCATCACACATGACTTTTACTAGATTTTTCTTTAACTTTACACAGTCAGAATCCAGAGAAATTCATTGGTTCAACATTCATTGGTCCCAAGTTGCAAAATTTTTAGCATTTGGTTTCCTATTGGTTATTGATCTCTTCACCTGCTTGATCCCTAAATGTTAATTAGGTCCTCATCCTTCACTCTCTTATCTCTCCCAGACCAAGAGTCCTGGACCATGTCAGGGGTGGTATTTTGAGTTGATGTTCATTAATGGTCATTATCTTTTGTGCATCTCATGTGCTACTCCCAGTCTGTTGGAATGTTGAACTGATCAGGCCTCAAGTGGTGAAACAGTCCTTTGAAAAGAAAGTTGAGCTCCTTTCCCCCTGGGTGAAGAGGAACAAAAACCCCTGACTGAAGTCAGTTTTAAACTGTAGGAGTTGTGTAATTTCCAACAGTAGCTCAGGGTGTTCCCACCTTGCCCTGGTTATTCCTTCGGGTTGGGGATTCACAATGTCTTTGGAGATGGAAGCAGATTTAGGTTCCCTTCCTCTTGAAGGTTCCTTGTCTTGCACATCACCAACATGGAAATCGGGCCAGGGCTGGTTTTCCTCCATCCCCTCCCTGGGTAGTGCTGAGCATCACTGTTGGAAACTTCTAGAATTTTTTAACTAAGAATTGTGTCATTTGGGACCAATGAACATTGAACCAAAGAATTGCTTTGGGTTTTGTAAGGATAAGTATGTGGAAAATCTAATAAAGGACCATCTGGGCAATGTGTGGATGAAATTATTTCTATTGCACATCCTGGCCAGAATAAAGCAATGCCTTAATTCTGGAACACTAAAAAAATGCTGTTGGAGAGGGTTTGTTTGTCCTGCAGTTTCGGTGACATCACCAGGATGGTTTTACCCTGGATTCTCTTCCATTCTTGGTACCTCTGCATATCCAGGCACACTCTGCTCCACACAAACCTCACCTTACATCTTCATCCCAAAGCTCTCCTTGTGCTGTTGGGGGCTCGGACCAATTCCACCCCTCACAAAATCCCACTGGAAGGCAGGGAAGCTGCAGATCCCATGCTCTGCTCTGTGGGTGGGAGGAAATTACCAGAGGAGCCACTGCTCACATAAATGAGGGATCAGTTACAGAGCTGACAGGTGTCAAAGGATAAGAACAGCCAGAGGAGACCCAGCAGATCATTCCAGCTCAGTGTCCTGCTGCCAGGAGTGGCCAGAAGTTGGTGTCAAGAGATTATCTAAAAAAACCCCCACGTAAGTGTGATTTTTCCCCCAGTGAGCCACAGACCATGGATGTTTCAAGAAGGAGTTTTTATATTTAGCAGCCCTGGCTGGGTTTTTCTGCCCATAAATTTGCCCAATCATTTATCTGTGGGAGCACTGACATGGATTCAGGAGATGCAGGTTCTTTGATGTGCCGTGTTGGAGAACAATCTCGGGCAGGATATTCTGGGCTCCATCCCGCATCTGATGGAGTTTTAGTGTGTTTAGTGTCACTGCAGACACTTAAGTTACCCAGGATGCCTGCAAGGGATTGGCAAAGGTGATATCAACCCTCATGGGCTGCCAATGTACTGGCCTGAAGCCGGGCAGGTGTGAAAAGCAGCTCAGGGAGGATTTTCTGGTATCTCAGTCTCCTGCTCCACTCTTACTTCTTCCCATCCAGCACTTTTTTGCCACTCCAAGTGTCTGCTGTTCATCTGCAGCCCGATCTCACCCCTCCATGCACAAAAACCTGCACTAGGGACTGTCGCATTGAGGGGCTTTAACCCCCCACCCTTCACTGGGCCCAGGCTCAGGCTGGGAATTTTGGATCTCTCACCAAGGGCTCCATGACAGAGGTGAGAGCTCTGTGGAGGCCACATCCTTCTGCATCAGCACAGGTGAAGGACTCATCCTGCCCTTCCTTCTCCTTGCACTTGGATGCTGTGGGTGTTGTTTCACCTTTTCCCAAGAGCTGAGCCTTTCCAGGCTGGCACTGGAAATGAGCTCCTGCAGCCTGCAGGGGATGCATTCCTTACCCTGTGACTCTGGAAGGAATCAGGAGGGCTCAGGGAACATCCACGGGCAGGGGACAACCCCATGCCCTCCTCTCCCACGCCAGCTGTCCTTGCTGGAGTCACCAAATGCTTCCCAAGGCAGGTGTGCCCCCAAAGCAGAGTTAACTCGTCCCTTGGGTGTTGTGGAGGCAGAAAGGTGCCACAACCTTCTGGAAACATGCCCAGGTGGAGAGATGCCAGGATTCAGGCACACTGACACCATCACTCAGCACTCACACTGAACAGCTGGGATAAATCCCTCTGCAGTAAGGAAGGGAAGGGCCTTCATTTAGAGTTCCATGGAGAGGCTTTATCCCACCCTCACGTGAAGGGGTCCAGGGATGCAGACAGAGGCAAGAGCGAGGGCCCAGAGTTTATATATGGGGTNTCCTTGCTGGAGTCACCAAATGCTTCCCAAGGCAGGTGTGCCCCCAAAGCAGAGTTAACTCGTTCCTTGGGTGTTGTGGAGGCAAAAAGGTGCCACAACCTTCTGGAAACATGCCCAGGTGGAGAGATGCCAGGATTCAGGCACACTGACACCATCACTCAGCACTCACACTGAACAGCTGGGATAAATCCCTCTGCAGTAAGGAAGGGAAGGGCCTTCCTTTAGAGTTCCATGGACAGGCTTTATCCCACCCTCATGTGAAGGGGTCCAGGGATGCAGACAGAGGCAAGAGCGAGGGCCCAGAGTTTATATATGGGGTAGTAGGGGCGGAGTCAGGAACAGGAGCCAATGGGTGAGGGAGAAAGTGGTGCA
>VYXD01001826.1:541208-578514 GCA_013397195.1 Hylia prasina | reverse complement strand
AAAAAAAAAAAAAAAAAAGGTGGGGAGGGAATTCCTTCAATCTGGCGCTTTCATCCTGGCCGGAAAGAGAAGGATCAGCCCCTTTTCTCCGCCGTCCCGCGGACAGGGAGCTGCGAACGCCCCGAGCCCCTGGCCCTGCTGCTGCCCATCCCCTGCAGCTGCGGGATTTGGGATAACTGCGGTGGAGGGTTCCCTCTGCTGGCCTGCAAACCCCACGGCTCCGAGCCCACTGAGGGTTTCAGCGCAGGGAAATGCCTGCTTAGGAGAAGCAGAGGGTCCCTGACCCTTCCCCCGGTGTCAGGACACGATTCCTGCCCAGGTTAGTTTCCATTCCCCCAGCACTGAAGCTCCTGATCCTTTCCCCATGGCTCTCCAGAGATGCCCATTCCGAATAATTCCTGCTTGTTTCTGTCTGGTTTAACAGGGCCGCTCTCCTCAAGCAGCACAAATCCCACATGTGCAAGGAGGACACAGGTGACCAAAACCAAAATACAACAATTCAGGTCTGGACATCCCTGGAAGCAGCTGGGGATAGCCAGGAGGGCCACAGGCAGTGGATATCCAGGACCTGACCATCCTGCCTGGGATGAGGGACACTTCCCTGTTGTCCTTGATGCCACCATCCCTCTCTGGGTGTTTCAGGAAAAGAAAAGGTGATCCAAAAGGAACCTATCTCCATCTCTGGGAAATGCTAATAAAGAAAAGACGGGTCGAAAAAAGAGATAAAAGTGAGTGTTTTAACTTCACTGAAAGGTGTTTAACCAGCCCAAGCAGAAGCACAAGGTCTTAAAGGTCAGAACATGGAACAACCAACACAAATAAAGGGAAAACTCCACCCCTGTGATTGCACCCCTCTGTCTCTGCTCCATCCTTTGTCCCACACATGGGCACCTATCTCTCTCCTCCCCTCTTCCAACCTCTGTCTTTATTATTATCAAAGTGAAATTTATGAAGAGCTCGAGGCATTGGCGATTTCCTGGATTTCAATATAACTTCTTGCAATCTCAAGTGAACAGCTTGGTTGCTTCTGCCTGTCAGGGAATTTAAATTGCAAATTGAATAGTGAAAAGCAGCAGCCAAGGGTCTGTGTCAGTGACTTTGGAGAGCAGAGATATCACTTAGCAACTGGAGGCAGAGAGGGATGGAGGCCGCGGTAAACACGGCAGTGAAGGATCTGGATTTTGGGATCCCCCTTGCCCCCTGGGATGCCAGAAGAAATAACCCATTAGTGAGCTGGGGGTGTGACTTGTGAGGGGAACACCGGGGCTCGGGGTGTGCTCAGCCTGGCAGCTTTCAAGGGGAATTATTTTCTTTGTAAGCGCCACCTCCAGCAGGTGACAGAACAGGCAGGGCTGGGCTGTCCCCAGAGAAACAGTGGAATGGCCAGAGCTGGCGGCCACTGGGTGAAATTTCCCATCTCAGCTGAAAAGAAAAAGGACAAAATCTTCACAATTTGGCCAAGCAGCAGCACTGGGGCCCACAGAGGTGGTGCAAACTCTACATGAGAAATCTTTTGCCACTCCTGGGCGAGGAATGTCCCAGGTTTGAAGGTGGCCCTGCTTTGAGCTGGAGGTTGGACCACACACCTCTAAAGGTCCCTTTCAACCTGTGCTACTCAACAGTGCCATAAAATGTCTCTTTTTTTTTTCTTTTTTTGGTTAAAGATGTTAAAAAATTACTTCCATACTGCCAGAAATTATAACAGAGAAGAGTCCTGAGGAATCACTCAAGCATCCCCCTGCTCCTGGCAGGTTGAGGGACATCCAAAACTGTGCTGTCACCTCTTTACTGAGGCTTTTCATGCAGGGAGGGACACTCCACATCTCCCATGGACATCCTGCTCCTATCTGTGTTGTTAGAAAATGTTTTCCAATGTTAATCTGCCTAAATGAGCCTCAGCAAACTTTCAACCCACTGGCTTGACATTACTGCTTAAAACCACAAACCTTCAGTGCAGCCACCATTTAAAGGCACAGCAAACTCTAATATCCTGCAGCAGTGGATTCCACCAGCCTCCTGTGCTCTGAATTAAAATTAATAATGACTCTAATGGAGAATCCAACAGGCCAAGAGGGAAGGGATTCTCCTTGTCTGTTCTCTTGGATCACAACGCTGAAACTTGCATGGAGGAATCATCATTCACGTCCACCTCATCCTAAAAGATGTCTAATAAGCAGAAACAGAGCTCTGTGACTCAGTGAAGCTGATCATGGACATCTTTCCTGAAGAAATTCCACAGGTGAGATTTGACAGAGCGATTTCCCTGTAGGACCTGCTGAAGGAAAGAAGCATTGTCCAGGAGCTCATCCCATCCTTTCCTCATCTCATCCTTTCCATGGATCTATTCCCAGCTGAGTTGGATTGCTCCATAATAGTGGGGTTTTTCCTCCCTACAAAGGTATGAAGGAGGAGGAAGCTGCCTGCAGTGCTTATTTCCTAAAAAGCTTTAGGAAAACAAGCCCCAGCCCATATATCCCACACAGGGAAGTGACCACAGCACTGTGGGCCTGGAAGCTGTAGGAACTCACAGGGAAAGGCCTGGTAAAGCAACTGGAGCCAGTGGAAAATACTGTGGTTTGGGAAATGCTGCAGTCAGCAGGGAGGATTTGTTTCCACTGAGGTTGTGCTGGAGCAATTCCTTGGTGTTCTCTTTGGGGGACTACTCTTAGTGCCAGAACAATGTGTTCCTGAGGAGAACAGACCCAGGAAACCTTGGCAAGGAATTTTTGGGTGAGAATCAAAGGCCAACAGCCACTAACTCTTAGAATTATAGAATGGCTTGGGTCAGAAAGGACCTTGAAGATCACCTGCTCCCACAATGGGCAGGGCTGCCACCTGCTAGAGGCACATCCAGGGCTGTTCAGGGAGTATTTCCTGTATCTCTCCAGTGCTCCAGAAAATAGTGCTCCAACCCCAAATTATCTCCCCCATTGTCAAAAACAGGTTGTGACTTAGAAGGAGCAGGGATATTTCTCCGTCCATCCCTCGTCCCCACATGTACAGCCCTGTTTGCTGCCTGGCCTCAAATGCTGGCATGGGTTCAGCTGGAGGAGCCAGAAAGTCTCACCCCAGAACCGACTGCAATTTCCCAGTCAGCGCTAAATTCCCTTAAATCCCACACTTCCCCTGGAAGGGTGTTGACATTTACTCAGCTGCTTGTCAAATGTCTGGAGATGTGAACGTCTCCAGCAAGAGCTGTTGTCATGAAAGGAGCACAAAGACAGGTAGTTAGCATGATTTGGGGAGAGGTGTCTGGTGAGAGGGTGTTTTGTGTGTGCCTGCCTTTCCCGAGGAAACAGTTGGTGCCAGGGTAGCACATCAGATGGCAGAGGAGTTTTGTGGGATAAGCAGAGAACATTTGGATGTGGAAGACGGGGCAGAGATGTGGAAAATTCCCTGTCTCTGTCATTCCTTTTCTTTCATGAAAAAAGGACTTGACAGGAGGTTGTAGACAGGTGGGTTTGGTCTCTTCTCCCTGACAAAAGGATGAGAGGAAACAGCCTCGAGCTGTACCAGGTAAGGTGGAGACTGGATATCAGGGAAAATTCCTCACTGAAAGGGTGATCAGGCATTGGAATAGGCTGCCCAGGGAAGTGGTGAAACCACCAGCCCTGGAAGGGTTCAGAAAACACATGGATGTGGCCCCTGGGGACGTGGTTCAGTGGTGGCCTTGGCAGTGCTGTTGAATGGTTGGAGTCAGCGACCTTGGAGAGTTTTTCCAACCAGTGATTCTGTGATCCTGTGAAGCATCAGTGACACTCAGGTTTGGCTCACCCAGCATCCAGGTGCCAATCACAGCTCCTGAAACAGGGGAGAAACAGAAGTTTCCAGGAACCAGCATCTTTTCTGTTTCAGGATGAGCTGAGTTCTTTCCTTGTGGTGTAACCCTTAGGAGCTAATTAGTCTTTGTGCCCTTCATCTCCCATGGTGAGAACACCATTCCTGTGATTTCTTTATTGAGCCTGGGCCTTGGGCTGTTTTTTTTTTCCTCCACGAACATCTCCAGGTGAGAGAGCTCTTGACACCACCCTTCACAAACCACCTGGATATGAATTATACTCCTGTCCCCAGGAATTCCAGTCCTTAACCCTGACCCTTCAAGCCCCACAGCAGCCTGAGGGAAGTGGAGCAACATCCTGGGGAGCTTCAGGGACCCCCAGGGTGTCCATGGAGCGTGCAGAGCCCCGTGTCCACGTGTGTGGCATCTCTGGGGAGGTTTCTGCAGGCCTGGGGAGTGCTCTGTGCTTGGGCTGGAGCTTCAGAGCCTTGTGAATTTAAATCCCCTACGTCTCATTTTCCAAGAGCCAGCCTCTAACAGAGGGGCTCTTTCCCTGCAGGCTGAGGTTAATTGGCTTGTGCTTTTAAAAGGATAAAGCTGCGGAGGCTTGGAGTCAGGGCTGTTCTCCAGATTTCCATTATAATCTACATTGCAGGAAAATAGCTTTCCTGATCAAATCATCTGTCCTCTCAGAGCAGAGGATAAAGAGCTGGTGATGTGGGAAATCTGCAGTGTCTCTGCACGACCTTGCTGGACAGAGGAGAAAGAAGAAGCAAAGACTTTTCTCTGTGGTGGGGAAATGTGGGAGAGGTGCACAGCAGCAGTGAGCAGAGTTTGGGCCATTCCTGAGCTTGGTGTCATGCACCTCTTGAAAAAACAATAGGAAAACAGGATGGTGCACGAGACTGGGAATTCTCTGGGAAATTATGTGAGTTGTGGCCCAAAAAAATGATTAAAACTTGTGGCACTCCTGGCCCTTGAAAACTCTCTGAACTTTGTCCACGTCAAAGACAGGTCTCAGACACCAGGAGAGAGGAAGCAAGAGGTGGCAGTGGGGCCTCCCCAGAGCCAGGACTGCTGTCTCAAGCTTGTAGCTCATTCCCCAGAAAGCCTGGAATATCCCCTATCCTTTCAGGAATGGTGGATATTTCACAAAAGCAGCAGCAGCCTGAAGGAAGACAAACCAAGAGTGAGGACGAGGACTGGGAAGAAGCACAAATAGTTTTTCACCTCTTCATTCACCACCTGTGAAAAGGGAACAGCAAGATTCACTGCCCAGATTTGTCTACTTCAAACTCTCGATTTTGATCTTTTCCTTTGTTTTTTCAAACTCTTGACTCTGATCAGCACCCCTGTTCTCCAGGCAGCCTTCATCCCAGCAGAAACTGCAGGGAAAGCTTTTTCCCCAGCCACACACAACCCTCCTGGTCCTTTCAGCTCCCATCTCTAGGAATTCTCACCAATGCACTTGGCCTCGCACACTCTGCACCTGAACATCCCTGTGGGTTCCCATCCCAGACCCAGCTCTCACAAGCACACAGCACCTTCTACACAACATATTTTATGGCACAGGAAGAAAGTTCACTCAAAGAAGTTCACCTCACCATTTCCAGCTCCCCTGAAAATTCCTTCTTCTAAACTTCTAAAAATCATGTAAGGGAAATTTCTTTAGAAATGGATGGGACCAAAACACCCAAAAGCTCAAAACCTGTGGTGAAATTGCTCATCTAGATGGGTTTTTCCAGGTCTGGTTGTGATGGCTCCAACCCATTTCCAACAGAAAAAGAGGAGTGACTGTCAGTCTCCAAGTCTCTGGAGAAAACTGCTTTACTCCATCCCCAGCCTTGGGAAAGAGGAGGATTCTTTGCATTCCATCTGCAGAGGCTGCAAAGCTCAGGGTCAGGTTTGCCTGGAGCACCTTCCCTTGAAGTTTCTTTTCTGAGGTCACCAGTTCAGACTCACTAGAAAATTGAGTTAAATATGAAGTGTTCAGGGCTGGGCTGGATGGGCAGCAGAATGTCCCTGCCCATGGCAGAGGGCTTGGAACGAGCTGATGATCTTTAAGATCCCTTCCAAACCAAAACATTCCATGATTCTATTCCATGGACAGGGACTCAGTTTTCCTTTCTCCTCTAGCTCTTACCTGGCACCCACCCAACAGCCATAAAAACCAGCACCAAGACTGACAAAATTGTGCCAGGTACTGCAAGTGGACAGAAAATCCTCTCCTCCTGAGCATCCCGCTCACCTCCTGACACCCAGAACTGGCACTCCCCTCCCCTCTGCTGCTCAGCCCCCCAGGGAACTGCAATCCAAACCCCAGCTCCACCCCATCCTCCCCTCCCATCCTGTGAACCGTGCTTAGGGCTGGGAGGAAAAACAAATGTTGAGATTTCTCCCTCTCCCACAACTGAATATTCTCACTGCTGAGCTTCTGCCCATAAAGTTTACAAGGTGTTTGTCACAGGGGTGATTTGTATCAGGGAGGATGTTTACCTATGGTAAATCACAGCCTGCTTCTTTGTGTTCTCCTGAAATTTCAATTACTGAAACTATTCTTTTATTTCTTGCTTTCCTGTATGTTTTTCTCATTTAGACAATGAGCACCACCGTTCAAGTTTGTTCCTGTGTGACTTAAGGTTTTATATGACCCTCATTTTGCCTCGATGCTTTATGCTCTGCCTGGGTGTATTTCTCTCTGTGTATTCCCATTTTCTGCTTTGAGCTATTTTATAACACCTTGCTCCCGATGAAATTGCTGCTGCAGCTCCAGGTCGGGTTGTTTGGGTTCAGGAACAGAACTGTGAGCTTCATGAAAGGTTACAGCTCTTTCCCCTCCACGATGCATCACTTTCTGACCTGAACTGCCACGTTCCACCCCTGCTGGGAAAGGTGGTCAGGGCTCAAAAAGAGAATTTCGAGGGAGAGCACTGGCAGGGAAGTTTAAGGCTGGTGTGCACTGACACCTGGAGAAATGGCTTGGTTATGCTGTGGGGACTTGGCTGCAGAGACTCACAGGGCAAAGGACCGATGCAGACACAAACCCCAGCAGGGAAAGCTCTGCCTGTTCACTAGCACTGATGCAGAATCCATGGTAAACAGAATAATCCTTTTATCAGTTTCCTAACTTGTAAAACTCCTTCCTTCTCCTGGCTGAGCAAGCTTAATAGCCATGTCTGGGCCCTAGATCAGCTGTAAAATCAAGAGTCTAACCTGCCTGACATGGACCCTGAGATCAGCTCAGCTGGTTGGAGCATGGTGCTGATAATGCCAGGACTGGGGGTTACATCCCTGTGTGGGCCATTTGTTCCAGAGCTGGACTTGATGATCCTTGTGCGTCCTTCCAACTCAGAATATCCTAAAATTCCATGTCCAAGCCCAGCCTGATTGGTACCTAAGTGTTACCTTCTCTTTCTCAGTCCTTTTGACATTTTTCAGGGGCTCTGCCCTCAGAGCTCTCCACTCTCACACCCATTTTTACATGGTTTCCATGCCGCTTTTGAAAATTAAAACCAAAACCAAACCACTATTATTTTGGCCAAGAAATCAATTTGTTCTAATTATTGTGGTGCTTAACAATCCCTACTCTGTTTTGGAGCATAACTCTGACCATAGCACATCTTGGCCCCTTGCCTGGAGTTATTGTTGTCTGAGATAATGTTTATGATTGAGTTCAGCGAGTTGTGCATTTCCTTATCTTTCCACATGTCTGTGAATGCCAGTATTTGGAGTCAATCCAGCAGAATCCCAGGATGATTTTGCAGAGACAAGCCAACAAGAGAATATGAAAAGGGAAAATGTGACGGCAAGGGTGAGAATATGAAATTTCTTCTACAGATGCACCGTGTTTGATAAAACCCTGGGCATTGCAAGCTCTGAATTGTGGGGTCCAGAAAGGACCTAAACAAAACACAAAAATGTCCCTGTGTGCACTGGGACATAATGGGAAATCTCCTTGTCCTGCTCTGTCCTCTCAGAAGAGTAGAAATAAGCTCTGTAAAATAAACTTAATATTAATGAAGCAAATTATTGCAATACAGTTGGATTTCCCATCATTTATAGAATACTGAGGTCAGTTTGGAGGCAGGAACATCAGTGGTTGTGGTTCTCTGAGTTGTGCAAACTTCAGGATATCCTTAAATGATGTTCCCTGTTCCATCAGCCAAGTGGGAATGCCTGTAGAGACTGAGCAGAAATATTTGCTATCACCACGTGCAAAGTGCTTTGAGGTCCTGGTGTGAAGGAAATGGAAGATGAGCAAAGCATCTTCCTCACTAAACTCCTTAGCCATGGTAATTCTACACGGTCATCGTTCACAGGAAGAATGTTTTATTTGGGAAGGAATAATCACATCTCGCTGCCAAAACATGAAATCCAATTATGCTGTGAACTAAAGGCTGTTTTAAAGGGTTTATAATTTCTCAGCTTTATCCTCATCAGGATATAAAGTGGGTTTTCTTCCCTCCTTTCCTTCACTTTTAAAAGGGCTTAGTCCCTTCTTTCCCCATTTCCATGTTCCCCGAGTGCCAAATTTCCCTTCTCCATGGCAGAGTTAACAGTTGGATTTTGGGATTTTGCCTCACACCTTCAATATTTCCCCCCAAAAAATCAAGGCAAACTATGAGCACTGCTCTGGTTTTGTTGTTTCCCACTGAATATGAAATGCAAAACCATGGGAGTGTTGAAACTGGAGGTTTCAGGCTGTTTCATCCTCTTGAAGAGACTTTGTGGCTAAACCTTGGATCCAGTCCCTGCAAAATATCCATCCGTGGGGAAATATTTTCTTAAAGCAGTCATTTAAATAAGTGGTGCTTCCTTTCCCCTTTCCTTTCCTTTCCTTTCCTTTCCTTTCCTTTCCTTTCCTTTCCTTTCCTTTCCTTTCCCATACCTCCTTTTTCATTTCCCCTTTCCCTTTTCTATTTCCATCAGTCTTGAACAACAAATAACGTGGCTCCCTAAGAATGGAAATTTTGTGGTTTTGGTGTGTCAAACTCCTCTTTATCCACAACTTTAGAACAGAAGGACTAAAGGCCCATCAGGATCGAGAGTTTAAAGGCAGGAGAATGGGGTTTCTTCCTGTTGCTGCCACAGATTTTTATTAAAAACACAGGTTAGGGAAACATGTGGTGCAAAGGTGCTCCTTGAGGTGAGACAAGCAGGGAGATGGGGTCAGGGTGGGATTTGGTAAAATTCTGCTGCTCTAGAGAAGGGTTTGTCGTACGTGAGGGGAAAGAATCTCATCAGTGGATAAAGCAAGAAACTGCTGTTTTAAAGAATGGTTCAGGATAAGAAACTGTCTTGGTGGCACTGGTGTTTTTAGAGAGGTTGGCAAGGAGGTGATGGCAGTGGTAGGGCTGCCATCCTGGAGAAGCTGAATAAATGCATCTGTCAGGAACTAATTAGGTGGAAATGACCCTGCCTTGTTGTCTTTCCACCTCTTTACAGCCCTAATTTCCAGTGACGAGGAAGTCCCTTGCTGGGTTAAGTCTCTCTCTATTAAACCTTGTCTGTGTAGATTGTAAATCCTCTCAACCAGGCTGAGCCTAAGCTCAGGACTGCAGTGGAGTGCCACAGGTGCAGCCAGACCTAGTTCCAGTTCCAGGCAGCTGCAGGAGAGCCCAGAAACAGCCCTGTCAGCAGGGACTGCACTGGGCTGCACATCTGACAGCTGTGCCTTGTGGACTCCACCTGCCTTTTCCCTTCAAATGAAATGGAGAGCTCCAAACTGGACTCCAAACCCAGGGCTCAAAGGTCCCAGGACTACTGAAGGTGCTCCTGTGCCCTCAGCTATAGAAGCCTCTGGCTTCTCCTGCTCCTGCAGTAGCCTGGTCTGAATCCCATGGCAGTTGGAAAGCTCAAGATGGATGAGCTCCTTGCCTTTCCTCCCTGATTCCTTGATTCATTAGTTAATGTCTGAAAAGCACTTTGGAGCTCAAGAGTGTTAAGTGCTATTATTATTAGAGACCTTTCATATGAATGTTGATTGAAAAAGATAATTGTCACCTTTCTACCTTTCATTCCTTGTTTTAATTTTTTTTTCTATTTTTTTCACGTTTTTATTAAAGAGAACAGTAACTGGCTTCCCTGAGAAGTGCAAAGAAGAGCTGGATGTGCTACTGACAGAGGAGATGATGGTGTAGTCCTGATGGAGGACACTAAGAATGGGGGGAAAAAAGGAAAAACAGGATGGGGGCTTCCATCTGCCAGTGTCCAGAGGACGTAACAGAATTTATGGACCAGGGCTTCTACTGTTTGCACATTCCAGTCCATTTCAGTTCCTCTTACATGAAAGAGGAGGAATGATTTGGTCGTGTTCTGGCAATTGGTTCAGCTGCCCTCTCGCAGGGTTTGTGTCACTGGGGTGTCCTGTCTGGCACTCGGCAGGGAATGGATGTGTTGGATGTCCTGTTCCCTGCCAGGCAGCCCTGCATGGATGTCTCCCAAACCCCAGCTCCACAGAACCAGACATCTTTATCAAACTAAGCCAAAAGTGGCTGATGTTGCACCTACTTCAAAGACAAAGTCACCATTGAAGTGTTTCTTTCTTTGTCCCCTTGTTCCTCAGGCCAACAGACAAAAATCAGGGCAGGGGCCAAAAGACTCTGCAGGCTCCAAATCCATGGATATTCCTCAGCTTGGCTGGATGAGACCTTTAGGGAACCAAATTTAACTGGCACTCTGTCATCCCACAGACCTCTTAAGGTCTTTTACATCCTGAATTATTCTGTGATTCTTAGCTGGGAAGACAAACTGGACCTCTGGGTATCCCTCCCTTCCTGCAGGCTGTAAAGGGAGACAAGTGAAGGGCTGATTCAGACAGAGGGAATCTACACCACAGACGTGTGAAGTTGTGGTTCATTATCATGCAACCAAGTTTGAATGTCTTTTTACAGCTGTAAATCAAGACAGGCTTGTGAGTGGGAGAGTGGAAAGCAGGGCTTGCTACCAGTGATGGCTGAATCACCCCCAGGAGGTCTTTCTCCACCAAGAGTAGGTAGAGTTTGGATAAATTGAATAAAGTCCTATTTTTGTATGGAGAAAAAAGAGGAAAATAATCCATCCACCATCTTCTGCCTCTAGGAAGTTTTGCCGTGATGGGTTTGAAGGATTTGAAAGATCTAACTCGAAGCTTTAGGCAGAAAATCCTGTGTTTGCTTGAGTTGTATCTATCCAGTGCTTCCCTGACCTTCCTGCATGCACAAATGGCTGTTCTGACCCACCTGAACTCACAGGAAGGTGAACTGAGATCTGGAACATGCTCAGCCATGGAAGAAAAGCAGATACCCCCTGGAAATCTCCAGCCCACAGAAGGAAAGATGAAAGGGCACAATCCAGTTCCAGTTTAGCACACTGGGAAGGAGCCTGAGGTTGCATCCGTGTCTTGTCTGACTCCACATCATGATCTTTGTCACCCCACACGGGATTTCCATGGAAAGAAGCAGAACAAAGTGACCCAAACAGAGGCCATGATGCTCTTTGCATGGGTTCTCATTCCATGGGGACCAAGACTCTCAGCAGCCCAGTCTCCTGGGAGGGGCAGGAAGCTTGTTCTGGGACCATGGGCACAGCCAGGCCTCATTTGGCTCTGGGACAGGTGGGACCAACCACAGGCACAGTGCAAAACTGGTGTGTAAAGAGAGGCAAAGAGCAGGGCTCTTCCTGGGGAGCCCTGGAGTCACTCTTACCCTGAATCCCCCACAGCAGCACTGTCCTCCCTTTTTCCAGCTTGGTTTCCCCTCTGATGGCTCCACCAGGTTGGAACTCGCCTTTCAGTCTCCCAGGTGGAAGCAAGAAACAAAGTGAAAAACCTGTTTCACTTCCCTTTGATAGTCCCTGCCCAGATCCTTTCACTTTGGGTTAACGGGACCCAGAGATGCCCATTTTGCACAGCTGTGGAGTAAAATCAGTTACCCAGACCAAAGATCTTGCTCCTCACAAACTAAATTTGCCAAACTGCTATTGCCCTATCTTCCCGTTTTTATCAAGCTGGGCTTGCATTAACATTAATGAGATGTTAAAGAAGGGGAAAAAAAAAAAAAAAGGAAGAAAGAAAGTCTTCCTGAGCAAATAATAACTACTCAGTCATAATTCAGAAGAAAATTATGGCTCTGTTACATGTTTGAAACTTTCCACTGTATTTCACTCCTGCTTTTGCTAAATTATGTGCAAATGATGGAAGTCCATACATACACATGAATGTGCTTTGCAAAGTTGAAATGTTTTCTTTGTCTGGAAATTATTTCCTCTTCCAGCGACTCTCTATCTTGTTTCTTTCTCCTGTTCTCTTTCTGTCCATGCAGCGCAGATGAGGAGAAATTCCTCTTTCTTCCAAGTTCCAGCCTTGTTTAACCAGGACAAAGAACTCATTTCATGAGTCAGCGAAAGGGACATCAACAGATTCCTGGACTACAGAAGAATAATCCGAGAAATCTCACTGCATTGTGATTTTTGTTGAGATTGGAAAATGGCAACACCACTCAGTTGAACTCTATCAATTTTTCTTCTCTACATCATGGGGCTGTCATGCTGGCCCAGAAAAGCTTTGGTTTATTTTCAGTCTATATTTCTATTTTCCTGCTGTCCTCCAGTTCTCAATCACCTGCAAAATACAGAGTGAAGCAGTGAAAGCTACAGGTGCAAAGAGGAAATTGTGAGTTGCTTTGGACTTCCTTGATAAAGAGTCTTAGGGGGATTTATTCCGGTGTTCTGGATGGGCTCAGCTTGTGCACATCACGCCGGGGACCTGACAAAGTGTTCTGAGACTGGGCAAAGGTAATTCCCACCTTTCCTGCTTCAGAAATACTCACTGACAACACCTGATCTGATGGAGAACTGCTGAGACAGACACCTCAGTGATGTGTCTGTGCTTGTTTCTGTAAAAACACGGGTGTCTTGTCAGGCTGCTCAAAACCACGTTTTGTACAGAGAAAATAAGAGGCCAAGCTGGGATTTCCCCTTCTCCCAGGAAAAGAAAAACAAAACCAAACCCAGAAAACCTCATGGCAAAGTCTTTCTCAGGGAAATCAATTTGCTGTATTCTCCTGGGACAAGGAAAGACTGGACATAACATCTCCCTTTCATCTGGCTTGTGATCTTTGGTTACCTTTTCCGGTCACGGTTTCCACGTGTTTTTGGAGGCCAGGGAATGTGGAAATAAACAGGAACACTCATCCTTTGCTGACAGCAAAACAGAGCAACCCCACATCACAGATGTGCCCTGCATTTACCCTCAGGAGCTGAAGAAACACTTCCAGCCCATACAGCCCACGGCTCACCAGGAGACAGATGTGCAGCTTTGTTTGGGAAAATCACCCAGTGGTCACGTTCCACAGTAGTAATTCCCCTATTTAGTCTCCTGCAACCCACAGAACTTATCTCTAAATATGAATAGCCACTGACTCAGATGCTGCATGGAGCACACGATGCTCTGGACCCGTTTGAAACCCCATTTAAGAAACCAATCTGGTTTCCTTCTGAAAGTTGAACTTTAGCCCACGGTGCCTTCCTGAAGTTTGGCCACAGATTTGTCCTGGACTGAGCCTCAGGACTCCTCAGAAAGTCTGGAATTTGCTCCCACTGCTGCTGCAAATGAAGCTGACTGAAAATATGATCCTATTCTACCTCATTTTATACAAACTATCTTTTCATTTATCCAAAGCCTCCCTTTGAAATCTCTGGCCAGATCCACTCCAGACGAGAGGCCACGGGTTCATTCTCAACTTCTTCATTTTTTAATAAACTTCTCAGTAAGCCTCACCTCTGTTTCAAAGCTGGTTACAACATCCCTGAGCCCTGGGGCTTTGCAGAGCTTTGGGTTTCCAAATGAAAGCCTAATGCTGGCTCATTGTTCCACAACCCCTGCTCCAGCCTGACCTAAACCCCAAAGCCTAGGATGCAAGGCAGTGTCAGGATTACTCCTGCGTTTGGCAGGGAAAGCACATCTGAAAAGAACAATTAACACTTTGTTAATGTGCCAAGGAACAGACTGATCTGCGCGCTGGCCAAGGGCAACAGAGCAACTGCTGTTTACCTTGATGTGCCCGTGCTGCTGTGGAGCAGTTCTGATAGCAGAGCTTAGTCCCAGCCTTAAAGCACAGTGACAGATGAGAGGTCCTCCTCTAATTTCCCGTCCTCTCCATTAGCAGGGAATGCAGATAAAGCCAGCAGCAGAACCCTGCAGTCCCCACTCCTACCTGGCAGATAATAATGCAAATTACAGCGACAAAAGTGGCGAAAATCCGCGGCGGGGAAAGAGATGAATAGGGCTGATCTGGGCTCCGTGGGACAGCAGCAAATGCCACTCCCAAGGGAGGCTCAGGTTCTGCTCAGATCTCTGCTGCTTTCACCAGTCATTAACATTCATTCCCATCTGGGATTGCAGGCTGCCGTCGGAGCCCTGGGATGCTGCTGTCACCAAATGTGACACAATACCTCATCAGAGAATAAAGGAGTTTCTGCAAGTCTCTCAAAACTATTTCTCCCTTCGTGCTCTGCATCCTGGGTCTGGCTGGGAGAGTTGAAAGGAGTCTGATACTTAGGGCAGATCCCACATTAGGGTCAGCAGATGTCTCTGTACCAGCATCCTGCATCCCACTTCCCACCAGCATCCTACTTCCAGCCCCTCCCATAAACCCTCCCTCATCTGGACAATTTAATACCAAACAGGGGATTTTCAACTCAGATCAGCCCATTTACCCCAGGTTGTTGCTTTCCTGCCACTCTGGGATTGTTCCCTGCAAGGGATGTACCTCTGGATAACTGAATGATTCCTGGGGAGAGAGGGGCCGGCCCTCTCCTGCTGACTCCACGGTGGGATCACACTGCCCACAGCAGGAATCGCTGCCTTGGCTCCTCTGTCTTTTCATTTTGGCTCGGGCCCTGCCTGCCAAACCTCAGGGCTGAGGAGAGGCAGTGATTGATCGGGGGAAATTTCACCAGCAAAGACGCAGACCTACAACCTTCACTCAAGATGGAATGGAAGTCACCGGGATAATAAAGATGGATAGGTGGATAGACAGACGGACAGATATGGAGATAGACAGATAGATAGATGATAGCCTGAATCCTGTATGTTAAAATTGTGGACAATCTGTCACCCAGCCTCCCTTCCCTTTTTTATCCCTCTCCTTTCCTAAATTACGCCTATTTCTCTGGTGAAATTTATTACAGTGTAAGAAATAATGACTTTTAAAAGATATTTTTTACTTTTTATGCAGAGGTGTGAGGGCTCCCTGAAAACAAATGGATGAAGATGTGAAAGCTTATTGGATTGTCACGTCGGATACATTATCCCCAGGGCTCTGAATGAAGAATTAGACCATGGAGATCTTATTTGACATTAGATGTTTCAATTTCTCCAAGAACATTAGGCATGTTGGATTCAGCACTGAATTCAATAATAAACAACAAGCGTTGACCCTCCCCCCGTCCCCTTTTAGCCCTTAGCATTTTAAGTCCGAGACATGCTATTAAGATTTATTTTACATTTTTATTATTGCGCTCACAAGGAAAGGGAGATCATATTTGCATAACTCATTTTTATACAAACCTCTCTGTATTACTTACAGCTGCCGATTCTCCCCCCCTCTAATATATGTGTTTATGTGGCAGTAAAACAATGACATTGGAACAACACCCTGGAAATTATTTACTCCAACCCTGCAGGTATTGCTGTCTATTTATTAACCCCTGGGAATTATTTTGATGGAAATCCCTTTGGATATTGCTCATCAAGAGGCTGAGGTTATGCAGCCTGTTCCCAGAGAGGAGGCAGGAGTTTGACATCAGCTCCTCCCGGGGTGGTCAGTGAGTGGCCACCTGGCCATGGAAGCAGTTTGGGCATTTTTGGGGCTGGGTCTGGCAGGGATCACCGTGCTGGGTGCAGGATGGGTGCTGGGACAGGTTCCCTGGGGTGCTGAATGTGGGGATGGGTGCTGGCTCTCCCAGACCGGTGAAGAATTCAGAGTTTTCCCCAGGGATTTCTCCATGTCCTCTGGACCAGACCACCACACCCCACGCACTGCCCTGCTGAGCCTCACCAGACACAAATCCAGGTTCTCCTTGTCACCTCAGCTCCCAGGGGCTGCTCAGACCTTCCCTTGTCAGAGGGTTTTGTTCTCTGGGAGCTCTCCTGGTCCTTTCCCAACGGAGATGCCAACTCCCCCAAACACACCCAGGGAGCTGCACCCCAAACTCCTCTTTTCTCTGTATTTTCACACTCAGCACTCGCTGGTGGTGCTGGTTGAAGGTGGTTGTCATGGAAACTCCCTTTTCTCTTTCTGCTAATTCTGCAGGATTTCTTTCTACAGCATCGATCTGTGAACGTGCCTCCTTTTCTTGCTCGCCCTTTAAAATAACAGCTTTGGGAATATTTGAGGAATGTAAAAGTTGCCAGGCTAGGGGGCTTCTTGGAGTGGTTGATATTGAAATTATATCCACATCCAATAGCTGCACCCTCCAGCTGCTTTTCAAAGGCAGCCCAAGAAGTCTCAAGGAGGAAGAATTTCCAAAAGGTTTTTCCCTCAACCTGGTTGGAGCAGCGATGGGTTCTGCCCCTCATGCCTGTCCAGCCTATAGAAATTCCCTCTCTTTTTCTCCTTCACAGCCTAGTCCTCCTCCAAGACAAAAAAATTCATGGTACTTTTGACATCCTGGCACAGCATCTCTCACATTTTACTTATGGAGAAACCAAACTCAGCGTTTGGTTTTTCACTTTACCTTTGCTCCTCTCATTTGGGAAGAGGCTTCAACTTCTCTGTGATACTCAGAATAAAATCTGTGATTCACTTTATTAACTGCTATTTTAGATACCTCCTTTTACCCTCTAAAACACCTTTCCTGATGGTTTCCAGGGTCTTTGTCTGGTTGTGAGTATGAGGACTGGGTGTGTCTGGTGAGGAGGGACAGCTCTTTTTGACAAATGATCCGCTCATTTCACAGAAATTTCCAGGAAAACAAAAAGGAAAACGAAAACCAGGGTTTAGACCTTTCTCTCTTAAAAGACTTGCAGATGAGGGATCCCCCCAAAAGCAGGAGAATCGTGTTGTTAAATTATTCCATCAGGGGCGTGGCAGATGGATCTGGATTTCTTTACAAGAGGAAATTTAATCTTAAAATCTCTCTCCAACTTGTTTCTCATTCCTAAAAACATGTGTGGCCACTTTTAGGCTGCCATCAGAGTGCCCTAAGGTGAACACAGATATTTTCTGTGGTGTCTGAGGTCAGGGGAACAATGAGAAGCAGGGACTATCTGCACTCCAACATGCTGGATTTAATGACACTTCCATCAGGGAAGGTTCCCCAGAGTGTTCCTCACATCTCTCCTGAAGTCAAACTGAAAATTTATTCACCCAGCCGGGGATTTATCTCACCTACCCTCTCCTATTTCAGCGCAGGCATCACCCTCTGAGCCAGCTGTCTGTTTATAATCAGGGGAGAGAGATGGGCACTTCCAGAATGAGATTTGTCTGCCCTGGTTTCGACAGCTCTGTCTCCAGACGAGATGCTCTGAGCACCAGCAGGGCACGTTTCTCTCCAAGAGTGATAAAAGGGCTTAGCAATGCTGTCAAAATCCTGTTATGGGACAAAGGGAAGACCATCTACCCGAGCTAAAAATTTATTCTTAAACCAGTAAGTGTTCTAACAGTCTAATAGTTCGAGTTATCCAATTAGTACAATAAAATTTCATTAGTGACGCTGTTAAAACTGCTGAACAGAGACATTCCTGCCTTCCCAGTGTCCATCCTCCACCTCTGGTGTCCTGCTTACTCCGCCACTGTTCCTCTTCATCCCAACGTGGACAGATCCAATGTTTCTCCATGGCGAAGGAGGAGAGGGGATTAAAAGTCATCACCGCCCTGAGCTCTTCCCTGGCGGGGGCGTGATGACCCTGCTGGGGTTTTGTTGCATTTTATCCCCACGCCCAAGCAAATGTTTCCAAATAAGGAAAAGGGTTTCAGTTTCACCTCAGAACTTTTAAGGGACAAGCACCAGAAACTTCTGTGTTTCCTTCACTGTGCCAGCACAGGGGCACCTGCTGGATCTTTGGGATAGTTCTCAAAACCTGTAGGTGTTTTTATTGGGCAGCAAGCCAAAAAACCCTCCTAAAACATTAAATACATAAGAAAGAACACAGAGGTGCTCAGGGCTTTTGAGGGTGCCTTAGCCAGGTGTAAGGGGCTTCCCTGCACCTGTGCACAGCTTTGGTTTTTGTTTTGTATCGTTTGTTATTGTCTTGGTTTAGCAGACAGGTATCCACTAGGGAAAGCTGGAGTTTCCTTAGAATGGAGAATGTAAACCCCCCTCCCTTCAAATTATTATAANAGCCTCAATGGCCCATGAGCAGAAAATATCCCCTGGAGGGAGGATGGGTGGTGAAAGAGATAAGGAACAGTGCCCCACCTGGTTTTAACAACTGAACCATTATCAGAAAGCATCCGCCCCCTCCCCTAGAGTAGCACAAAATAAAGACAAAACATTTCCCCACCTGCTTTCAGCAGATGAAAATAGAATGCAATTTTTTTGTTCCATAACCCAAGACAGTTATTTTCTCTTTAATTAAAACCTTTTGCTTTTCAAAGCACACCTGATGAGCACTCTTGCCAATTGTTTTTAAACCATCTCTGAGAAGCTGCAGGTCAGCCCTCAGAGCGTGATGAACCCTCGTGGAGGTGATGACACGCTGGCCCCATGCAGGATTTCATCAGCTTTTCTTCTCCTCACTCGTGGTTTGTCCATCCCCCTGTCCCCACCCAGGGCTGGTTTTTCCTGGGCAGTGACCATGGGGGTGTCCCCCGAGCTGAGCTCAGGCACAAGGCCCGTGTTCAGGGGATATCTGTGGTCACAGGGACACCCAGCTCTGGGCACAGCAAGTTTAGAGGCATCCTGAGCTCCCCAGGGTCAGGTCAGCTCAAAGCCTTTCACTATCAGTGGCTGAAATCACATTAGTTGGGCTGCAAAGGACAGCCCAGAGGGATGTCCCAGGGTGTGTATCCAGTGTGATTCCCAGTGGCATTAACCACAGGGCACGGATCTCTTCTTGTTCATGGCCACTGTTCCATTCTCTCCACGGCATCTCCAGCCTAAAATGTGCCCCAGCTATTTCTTCTCCACTTTTTTCCCCACTGACTCATGGAATGAATGAGGTTTAAATCAGGTTTCAGGTGACCCGTGGCAGCCTTTGCTCCAACCCCATCAGGGTCAATAGAGAAAGTTCTCCTGTCAGAGTCAGATGAAGTTGCTCTGCAAGAGAAGCATTTTCGTGGAAAACCTCTCCAGCTTGATACTAATGGTGAAATAAGAAATATCTGCTCTATTTCTGAAGTTGATTCTCAACCCTTTACACTCAGCAACTGTTACAAGGAGAGGTTTCAGGCGCCCTGAGCATTTATCTCCTGGCACAAAAGAGGGGTCAGAATCCAGTGTTAGCTCCACTTATCTGTCACCAGCATTGATGGGAAGCCTCCTATTCCCCCAGCAGATGGAATTGCATTTCGTGGACATGGGATTTTAGAAACTATTATGCTGGAGTTTGATCCTACCTTGTTTCAGAGCATGTAGAGATGTGCCTTCAGCTTTGAAGGGAAAAGGAGAAGGCATTTAATCAATAGCCATGTGAGTGATAAGCACATAAAAAAGATGAGCTTGGCCAGCCTGTATAATCATCAGCAGGACCAGATGGGAAATGTATTATTCAGGAAGAAAGATGACCATGGTGGGGATGGTTTTTATGAGGGTCAAGACTGCTTAAGGAGTAGTCAGTTATCTCATGAAGCCTCTTACCTGGAGCATTCACAGCTCTTTATTACGATGAGGTGGGAAATAGCAATGAATATTTTTGCCTGTGTCCTGAAGAGGACAGAAACAGAATATTTTGACTTCCAGAATCTCCTGTCCAGAGCATAGAAGAGGTCAGAAAAAGGTTATTTTTACTTCCAAAATCTCCTGTCCAGAACACAGGAAAGGTAAGAAACAGATTGTTTTAACTTCCAAAGTCTCCTGACAGAGACCTTAAAGAAAATGCAATAAGCGAGTTTTTTTTTTCTTTTTTTAGTTTTTTTCTCTCCCATGACAAACACTTTTACACTGATGCAGTGTTGCTGTAGAACTGGGATCAAACAGGCTGTAACCTCCTCCCAAAGAACCTTTTCTTCATCCACCAATGCCAGCAGCTCCTTGTCAGCTTTCAACCTGCCTGACTTCAGCCTTGCTACAGCTGTGCAGTGCTGAGTGAAGAGGAATGCTCAGGATACACTTCCAGCTCCAGCTGTGCTTCCTGAAGTGGTTACAACTCCCAAAGGCACCTGCAGCTCTTCATCACCTTCTTCCCTCTCCCTCCAGCTGATCAGCCCAAGTGCTGGTGTTGCTCCTTCCTGACTCCCTGCATTTGATGTGAACTGCAGTAGCAGAAATGTACTTTTGGAAGTGTTTTTAAAGCAGCCTGGCTGGCTTTGGCTGTGACAGGTTGGGCAGCAGGAGCACAGACAGCTGGGTGCAGCTGGTGCCTCTGGGATGAGGACGAGGTGATGACAGCCTCCAGCTGAGAGCATGGCAGAGTCAGGGCTCTCTCTTCAGACCACTCAGAGGGATGCTCATTCCAGACAGAGAGAATTAAATACTGCAGGGCTGTTTAACCAGCTCCCTTCTGCACCAAATCAATGTCATTGTCAAAATAAAATAAAGTACATAATCATTCCTGTAGTCATAGTACGAATTATAGGATTTTAGGATCATGAAATGGTTTGGGTTGGAAGAGACCTTAAAGATCATCTCATTCCAACCCCCTCTTGTAAGCAGGGACACCTTCCACTATCCCAGGTTGCTCCAAGCCCTGTCCAACCTGGCCTTGGACACTTCCAGGGATGGAGCATAAGAGCCAAGGACACTGATTTTCCTTCAGCATTTGCTGACTGTGGTCCCTCTGCTCTTGTGAGACAACAAGAAGGATGTTGAGATGCTCGAGCGCGTCCAGAGGAGACAGCGAGGCTGGTGAGGGGCTGGGAACACAAACCCTGTGAGGAACAGCTGAGGGAGCTGGGGCTGTTCAGCCTGGAGGAAAGGAGACTCAGGGGTGACCTTGTCACTCTCTACAACCCCCTGAAAGGTGGCTGTGCTCAGGTGGGGTTGGTCTCTTTCTCCAGGCAGCACTGACAGAAGGAGAGGACACAGCCTCAAGCTGCACCAAGGGAAATACAGGTTGGATGTCAGGGAAAAGTTTTTTACAGAAAGGGTGATAAAGTACTGGAATGGTCTGCCCGGGGAGGTGGTGGAGTCACCATCCCTGGATGTCTTTAAAGAAAGGCTGGATGTGGCACTGGGTGCCAGGGTTTAGTTGAGGTGTTAGGGCTGGGTTGGACTCGATGATCTTGGAGGTCTCTTCCAACCCTGTGCGTGTGTTCTGTGTGTAACAGTTCTCTCCTAGCACATGTGCCACAGTTGTGCCACAAGAAAATTGTTATTCCAGAACTTGATCTGGACCAGGCTGAGCAAACCAGCCCGTTCAGACCAATGGCTTTACCCCTGGAAGGGACAAGGGCTGTGTGATAAAGCCACCCAAGCGCCCTCTCAAATCCAGGTGCTGTGTGCCAGATGTCATTCAAGGCCCAGAAAATCCAAACAGAACCCCTTGAATTGCCATTCTCATGGCTGGTCTCTCCCCAGGGTGGAGTTTGTGGTGACAGAATTAATGTGGTTCTAAAGGTAATTTGAAAGCATCAAGAGAGGGAAATTATCACATGAAAATGCAAATCGTGCCTTATCTGGACTGTTCCATGGCTGCTATGATTCATCATCATTTCTTCATATGTTTTTATTCTTTTCCAGGTGAGTTCTCAATTAAAAAAAAAAAAAAAAAAAAGAAAGGAAAGAAGGAGTAGTAGTAGAGAAGAGCTTCAGTTGCCAGGAAAGATTTATGGCTGCTTTTATCTGAATGTGAAACATCCTTCAACAGGGCAGGAATATTAAACATTTCAAATCACCATCTATCACTCAGCCCTGTCTCTGATGGTGACCACACATTCCTCACACACAGCACAGGTAGCTCTGCCTTGTTCCCCAGGTTCAGGGGAGCAGCATCCTCCCACCACCTTTCCATACTGGACCAGGGGTGTAAAGCTGTATTTACACCTCAAATTCCACTGAAGCTGCACAAATTCACCCCAGCAGAAGATCCATGGTGCTGTTCTTCACATTTCTCCCACGTAATCTCGTTCTTTAATGCAAACCATGGTGTGCTGGGTTCACACCATCCCAGCAAACATAATTTCCTGAGTGGTGTGTGTGGGATTTACAGACCTGTTCCCGTTTACATCGGTTGCTGATGAGTGTGAGGTACAAGGAAAGGGAAGCAGGGTCTGATTGCTCCCAAAAGAAGGGAGAATCATCAGAAGGTAAATTCAGATGGATGGAGATACCTCACACACAGAAGTTGACCTCTGAAATTCCTTGTCCTGGGATGCTGTGGTTGCTGAACATACAAAAGGTTCAAAACTGAAAGGAACTGATGAAATAGAAACATAGAAGGGGCATTAAACATAAAAAGATAATTTCAGGCCTCTTACTCCCAGCAGGCAACAAGATGTAAAAATGCCACCACATATCAGCCTCATTTTTTTTCTATCTTCTATTCTCCTTCAGTCATTTTTGGAGACTGGACACAGCTCCATGGATTGAGAACATCTCTCTACAGTCTTGGATATTCTGTGGTGACCTCCCAGTCCAGCATGTCTGGGAGTGGGAAACAAGGCTGCCAAAACTTCCCTCCAGCTGTCCTTCACCTCAGCAGTCCAGACCAGGAACTGCCCAGGCAGAAAACCAACCCTGTGGATACTGTGACATCTCCCCCCAAGTCATTCTGACACATTTTTTCATGCATTTTCTAAGGGGCAAAGACAGCACATCACACAGACGTCAGTGCCCCCAGCACTGCCCCTCTGAGCAGGCACAGCAGTGACCCAGGAGCAAGGACACTTTGGGGAAGAGGCTCTGAGGGATCTCATGGAATTATGAAAATCTGAATGGTCAGCAGGCTGAGCAGAAGATTTCACCTCAGGCTGAGAAAGCTTTGGGCTCATGCCCTGCCTGCACAAGAACTGTGGATCCTCACAGGATGCAATCTGCCCCTGGTGGTGCTGACTTTTACTTTTCCTGCCTTTTTGGCCAAATTATGGAAACTGGGATAAAAGATAAAGAGCAAGATTCTCAGAGTTGAGCTGTCAGTTGAGGAGTTGGACTCGATGATGCCTCTGGGTCCCTTCTAACTCAGGATATTCCATGATTCTGTGATTTATATTACACCCTGCAGCATAAATACTTTCAGTTTTCATTTGGAAATGACAAAGAATCACAGAGTGGTTTGGGTTGGAAGGATCCTTAAAGATTATCCAGTTCTAACTGCCCTGCCACATGCAGGGCCACCTTCCACTGGACCAGGCTGCTCCAAATCCCGTCCAACCTGGCCTGGGACACTTCCATGGTGTAACAGAGGTTAGCTGGAGTATCCACACCTGCTGAGGATAATGCTCATGGAGGCAGAGACTCCAAAGGCAAGGTTTTAAGGAATAACAATTCCACACGGATTATGCGAAGAAAAGCACCCCATAATTATCTGGAAGGACACCACAGCACTATGGAACCATCCTGTGGATTTCTGTGGGCACCTGTGTGTTCCTCTATTGGCTGTCACACGTCAGGCACCCGCAGGGAATAAAGATAAACAGCAATAACCCCTCCAGGTGCACGGTGTCAGTGAATACATCACTTGCAGGCAGTTAATCTGCATTTGCCATTGGTGGTTGACATTGCAGATCGTGTGTGATATGCACAGATAAATGGCAATTAAGCATCAATACCTTCAGATCCCAGAGCTGGCCGGCTCCCTCCCGGAGCAGGGCCAGAAAGGAAAGCTTTGCCATTATCTCTGTCCTGCACTGTGTGTGTATCCATATCCAGCACCACTTAGGAACCACTCCAACAAGTGATCATCTTAACAGGGTCAGCACCTTTCCTCCCCAGGACCCCGTAACAAACTTAGCATCAGCTCCTAACTAATTGAATTGGAGCATGATCAACAGTCTAATTGAAGACTGCCTCACATACATTTCGAGCTCATAGGATTTCCCAATTTGCTTTCTGAGCTTCTGCTCAGAGTGAGGAAAAAAGGCAAAGAATAAAAAAAAGAAAGAAAAGAAGAAGGAAAGGAAAAAAAAAGAGGGGGAAAAATCGGCTTTACTTAACAGTTGCTATTTTGGTATCAAAAGGAGTCTGCATTGTTGATTAGAGTGAGAGATCATTATCCCTCTTAGGAGCCCTATGAAGGTCGTTGTGTTAACCTTCAAATCACTCTGTAACTGGAGGATGCTTTTTTCTCCTGCTGAGCCACACTGGGAGGAAAAAAAAACCAAAAACAAGTCAAAGGAAACAAGTCCAGCTCTGCTTCTGCAGGCTGGAAAAGCAGAGTGACAGGGTGGGATTAGCTTTGGATCTTGTGTATTGTTCATGTGTCGTCAGAGGAGGGAGGCAGGATGGAGGGAGAGGGAAATAAACAGATTTAAATGTTTCATCTGTC
This sequence comes from Hylia prasina, assembly GCA_013397195.1. NCBI lineage: Eukaryota > Metazoa > Chordata > Aves > Passeriformes > Sylviidae > Hylia > Hylia prasina. The sequence goes on along the minus strand of VYXD01001826.1, from coordinate 554,173 downwards.
GTGGTGCTGTCGTGACTGGACAGCAGCAGGAAGACACCCTGAGTAACTACAGACAGCTAAAAACCATCTCATTAAACTCTTACTATGGGGAAGAGTTTATCTATTTACTCCAATAGTAATTATTGCTATTTTACACCCAGCAAACTGCCCATGACAAGATAATTCAGGTCAGTGCAGAGGGAGATTCTTGTCTGCTGCACACTGAATGATGCTGCTGCTCCTTATTTTTAGTTTTTTTCCTGTTTCCTTCTTTTGTTCCTGTCCTGGCAGGTCCCAGGTTTGCAGTGCAGGGTTATCTGAGTTCCAGGCAACTGGCTAAGAGCAGGGCAAAGCTGCCTCTCTGAATACACAGGGCACGAGGATCTTCCCACTGATGTGTTTCTTGGACATGGAAGCTGTGATCCCAATGATCCCAGAGTCCCCAGGAAAGGCATTTCAGACCAGAAATGTCTCTTGGTCATGGAAGATACTCGAGGTAAAGCCTCATCCTGGGACCCCGTGGTCAGCAGAGGTGATTCCAACTAGGGGAGAGAGGCTTTGGCTTTCTCACTCCACAGTCTGGTCTGGAAAAGTTGTTAAAGCTGCCAGACTTGGCAGGAAGGATCAAAATCCAGGAAAAACAGAGAAGAATCCCATGCCCAGTGCTTTACAAATGATCTCTACATCTGAAGCTTCTCTCCACCCCAGACCTCCCCTGGCTTCTTTGGCTTCCTGACCCCAGCTGCAGTGCTGTGCTCAGCTCTGGAGAGACCAAAATAAAAAAAGATGTGGATGTCTTGGAACAAGTCCAGAGGAGGCCACAAGGATCCTCAGAGGGTTGGAACAACTCTGCCATGGAGCCAGGCTGGGAGAGCTGGGGGTGGTCACCTGGAGAAGGCTCCAGGGAGAGCTCAGAGCACCTGAAGGGGCTCCAGGAGAGCTGCAGAGGGACTGGGGACAAGGCCTGCAGGGACAGGACACAGGGAATGGCTTCCCACTGCCCAGGGAAGGGCTGGATGGGATCTTGGGCAGGAATTCCTGGCTGGGCTGGAATTCCCACAGCAGCTGTGGCTGCCCCTGGATCCCTGGCAGTGCCCAAGGCCAGGTAGGACATTGGGGCTTGGAGTGACCTGGGACAGTGGAAGGTGTCCCTGCCCATGGATGGGGTGGCACTGGATGATCTCCAGACCTTGCACCCTTTTTGTGTCTCACACTCAGGCCGTGCTTCTCTCTCCCCTCTGACCCCTTGTGACCTATTTCCCGTGCAGATTCCCCCGTGGATGTGACCCATCCTGTCCCTGTGATGGTGGTGGCTCTCTCCCTTTGCTCTTAGGAATGATCTGCTTCTGTGCAAGGCTGGAGCAGCTTTGCAAGACACTGGATCCACTTGTTGCCCCCCATTTCCCTTTCCCCGTGGTGCTGGTGCCCTTGCATTGCTAATCCTCCTCAGACAACTTCTATTCTAAATCAGCCACGTGTCAGTTTAGCATTCACCTTTTGTTGAATCTCAAATCCTTCTAATCCCTGTCCTTGCTTCTCCATGTTAAACAAATAAAGCTCATATTTCCTCCTGTCTCTGTCCCTGCTCCCTGTGGCTGGTGGGGAGCAGGCTCTGAGGTGACATCTCCCAGGCAAGGCACACGGATGCAAATCACTGGGACAGGGAATGTGTGCAGGGGAGTCACCTCAGCCTCATGACAAGGTGAAAAAAAATCCCTCCAAGAAAGGAGAAGAGGCTGTTCCTGCCCCTGCCCTCACCTCCTGTGACCACCTGAGACGTTTCAGTGGGAGAAAGTCTTTACAGGGACCACATTGCTGCCAGTTCAGGAAAGGTCTGAAATGAAGAGGAAAATTCGTGTCCTGCTAGGTTTTAACAAAAGCAGCTCTATTTCCATCTGTATGTGAGTTCCCCTTTTGTCTGTGCACAATTTCTCTCGCCGTGGCACTGCTGATCTGTGGGATGCTGCTACACCAAAGAGGAATTTATCCAGGTTTTGCTCAGTTTTTATTTTGATACAAGGCAGCTTCCCCAGGCAGTGGTGCAGACAGGGATAAATGCAGGGAATTTCACTTGCTCACCTCTGGGATGGACAAGGAAAAGCTTATCCACAGGTGGATGAGAAAGGCACTGGTTCATCTGCTCCATCACTGCTGCTCTTGGCCACAGCACCTAAACATGGCAAACATGTCATTTTTACATATATGACACATAAACATGGCATTTTTGACGTGCTCAATAATTCACACTTTGTCACCATAACCCCACAGGAGTGAAATTTCCCCTTTCTGATGTTGCTGGGGACTCTGTCCCTCCACAAATCCACTGCTGGTCTATTTATCAGCCAAGGGTTTCAATCTAAATTCTCCTTCATGTTCGTGCTCAATGAAACTCAAAAGATTTTTGGAAGAGCCCTGAGATGGGAAGGGTTGTGTGAGGAAAATGGTATTAAGTGAACCAAATGGGCACAATTCCTTCACCATGGATGCCTGAGATCCTGTCAGCCGTGTGGGGAATACAACACACATCTCCACTGGCTCCTGACTCCTGGAACTCCAAGGGAATGGCTCTGTCTCTAGTCAGGGGTTGGTGCTGGTGCTTGGACATCCTGGTTATCCATCAGAGGGTTCCAGTAGAGGAGCATTGAAACAGACTAAAATAAAATAAAATAAAATAAAATAAAATACAAACAGAATCTTTTTCTAGGCAACTGAACACAGCTCCACAGAAAGCATCAGCCTTTCCCATCAGATGCTGCCTGTGGAGAGGGATTATCTTATTTAGACTGACAGAGCACTGAGCATCATGGGGTCCTGCTTTCTGAGTCCAGATCTTCAGTGCTCCTGGGGCATGAATTAGAATTTGGGTGACTGGGTTTGCATATCTTGAGAACGTTTGTAAATTCACCTCTTGAACACCTCAGTCTGTGACTGATAACCACGATCTCACCACTCCTTTTGTGGATGTTTCCCACACGCTTCCATCTCCTGCCCCAAAAGTGAGAAATCCCTGGGGACACTGCTGCTCTGCATCCCAACATTCCCACTGAACTCCAGGGGTTCAGGCCCTGATGCAATTCCAGCCAACACCAAAGTGATTTAAACCTTGAACCAACACAGAGGAGGAGGATTTATCTCCCCTGTGGGACACGAGTCTTCTCAAGACTATGGAGAGGGACTGAAAGAACTCCATGCTCCCTCTGGAAAGGAGAATTATAGTGCTAAATCCTAAAACTCTGATTTTGGGCTGGGCTGCCACACTCCTCCTGTCACTGCCCAACATCCATCCCTCACCCCAGGGGCTTCCAGCAGCTTCTCACACTGACGGGGGAACAGGGACTTTTCCAATTAACCTGTCAGGAAGAGCAATGTATTATTTTCCAGCACTTGAGTAATTTAAAAGCCATCAGATTTCAGAGATCTGCCTGGCATGTTAAACTCTCAGTCAGTGCTGAGGAGCTCTGTGAGGCTGGTTTCATCAAAAATGCACAAGCAGAGAGACCCGTGGTCAGAAGAAGATGTTGCACCTGTGGAAGAGGAGGAGGAAAACCACACAGCCAAGGTGTTAAAGCCTCTTTTGGGAAGGTTGCTGTGTTATTATAAATCCATATTAATCCTGTCACTGGCAGAGCTCCAGTTTGGAGTGCCATGCCCTGATTCACAGGGCCAAGAGAACTCAGGATGCTGAATGGTGCCAACACTGAGAACTCAGACAAATCCATCTCTTGACTAAAGCTGCTGAACCAAAGGGATGTTCTCCCACTTCTGACCCCATCCCAGCACTCTGAGAACCTCTGGTGCACATGAGCACATGAGCACTCGGTTGCCCTGTTCATATTGATGGAGACAAGCCTCTCATTCCAATAAATCCTTATTTCTCCTCTGGCATCTTTCCCTCCACAACCCAGGCCCTGGTATCAGCCATCCACTGGCTGATCATGTCCCAGCTGAGCATTTCTAGACAGAAACTCACACCTGAGCTCTGGCCTTTGTGGATGCCTGGGGACCTGAGGAGGGGTAAATGGGTTTCTTTGCAGGCTCCTGCTGTGCTCCTGGGGAGATGATGTGGTTTTTTTGCTTGTCTTCCATCACAGAACAAGAGCTAAGTGTTATTGATCTGGGGCCTAAGGGGAATATTTCTGAGCAGCTCACCCTGGCATTAGTCCATCACTTAGCTGGTATTTGTTATTCAGGGCTGGCAAGGGATTCCTGGCAGCGTGCCCTGGCCAGACAGCAAACTGGTGACGGAGCGGCTGAGCGAGTCAAGGGCAAATGAAGAGGGGAAAAAGAAGGGAAGAAAGAAACTGCAAACCAGATTTTTCTTTCTCAGATTAATTCAGGAGGGTTCCAGAGCCTCTCTCTGCAAAGTGGCTCCTGTGTGCCTGATAAACCCAAAGCAGGGTGTGCACACAGAGCTTGGCAGATGGTGAGTGTGAGATGATTCCTGGCTGAGAGATGACGTAAAAATGCAGATAAACAGGACAAGAACAGGACAAGATTTTACCCACAGAAAAAATCATGAAGGGTGCACATGAGGAGGCAAAGTGGCAGCTTTGGAGAGGGGAAAGCTGTTGCTCACAGCTGGAAGGTCCAAGAGGAAGAGTCATGGCAGTGGATGATGTAATTTGGGTTACTCCCAGCACTCCAGAGAGGTTTGTTTTGCCTTATGATGAATGGAAGGATGTAAAGCCACGTTGGTGGATCTACCAAGCCCCCTCTGAAGGCTTCTGCCACAACCATCCTTTATTCCATGATTTGACATGGCCTGATAGAGAGAACTCCCCTTGGAAGCTCCCCTGGAGCAGCAGCCCAGCAGATGCATAGCAGGTATTTCTGTGTGCATAAAGATCTGGGAAATAACTGGGTCTGAAACAGGACAGGAAGCTTTAATGACATCACTGGTGTCCATGCCAAGGGAAAAATAGGGAAGACACAGCTTCAACAGCCCATTTCTGTGACAATTCCCTGTTCCTTTCTAATGCCACTCCCGTGCTGATCCAGGGACTCATTCCCTGGTCATCTGGGGATAGAAGCTGCAAACTCCTGAGGACAGAGTGGATGAAACAAAAACCATCTCTGATCTCAGCTCCAGGTCTGCTGTCCCAATGCCAGATTTGCACTTTGCACAATGAAGAGTCATTGTAAACCAGGAGCACACCCTCCAGTTCAGGGAGTTGAGTTAAGGTTATTCCCAATGGATTTTCCGAAGGGTCAGAGGATCTCCTGGGAGGAAGGGAATTAAGTCTCTGCTTAGCCTAACCCCAAACATTGCAGCAGGGCTATGGTAAAGCAGGAACAGCTCAAACTCTCTGTGAGGCTGCAGGAAAATACATAAAAATCAGTTTCTAGACAGACAGCAGGCTGGGCCCAGCCCTTGGGAAGTTGAGCACATGGCACCTCTTTTTCCTCGGCAGTAAACGTATGTGTCTTCACAGTTAATAATTTTGCCAGTTTAAGAGTTCGTGTAACCTCTGCACTGAGATAATATTGGCAGAAAAAGGGGGAAAAAAAATCCCTCAGGCTTGGTCAGATTAAAGAACCCTGTCTGCTAAGGTGCAGTGAATTCTTCTGTTATTGATCCCTGGGGTCATCCTTGAGACAGTGAACTAATGGACCAGCACATTTCCTTGGATTTCCTTTAACTAAAAATTACATTAAGTTCAAGTGGGACATTAATAATGATGATGATGATGGTAATAATAATAATAATAATAATAATAATAATAATAATATCAGCAGCAGACCATTCCATCTCTCCCAGACAAACAGCTGCAAGGCGAATCCAGCTCTCACTGATTTTAAAAGAACCCCCAATCTCTGAGTTTTCACATCTTTCTGTTTTCTCCTTCTGAATGTTTCACACCTTTCCCAAAATGTCCATAGCAAGACCTGGGCAAAAAATTTCACTGTTTGGCTTCCACCTTGGAAATAATATTTGATTTATTCAGCTCAGTGGTCTGGTAGCCCAAGTCTGAACCTGGGCTCATTACAAATGTTGATCTGAAAATGCCCTATAAGAATCTCTCCAACTGCTGCTAAACCAAAACAAACCCAAGAAAACAGAGGGAAAACCAAGACCAACAAAGTTCCCTGAGCTGATACTCTGTTATCAGGGGAAAGCTCCAGCAGCAGCAGATGTGGCTGCTCTTCTCTTTGTGGCATCAGCTCTCCCTGATCCTTCAACAGTCATTTGTATACAGGTGGAGAGAAAAGGCTGGAAAACTTGGAGAGAAGTGATGGATGTCTGCTCCCATGAGCTGCAAAGGCATCTTTTCCCAGGAATTGTGCAGTGCTGCCATGTTTCACACCCTCAGTGCAGCCTCTCACAAGGCAAGGGCCGTGGAAATGAAGCGATCAGCGCGGCGCGATAATTACGGTGGCAGCTCGTGTGCGCTCAGTAGGTTCGGGCTGAAAGGAGGTATATTTTAATTATTAGCATCCAATTAAATATTGAGTAAGTTCCATTATTGAAGGGGGATTTTGTGCCTCTCAGGGACCCTCCAAAGAGTTAATTAGAGAGCCTGTACACTTGTAGACATAATGTGTATGTGCCTCCACCTCCTCCGGTGCTGCTACACATCCCAAGCATGCAGGTATTTTCTAGTCTGTGAGCCTGAAACTGGATTTTTCTGTGTTCTTTAAATTGTAAAGTGTCAGTCCATGTCCAACAGCAGGAATCTTGGCATAAACTGCCAAAACAAGCGCTGACCTGTGCTGTTTCAGCTGAGGAACTGACTCATTCCAATCAAGCATGTGCGTGCCTGTCCCTGCCAGCCTGGAGCTGGAGCAGTCTCCAGAGTATGGGCACATCCTGGTGGTGATAAGAGCATGTCCAGAGTGAGCTGTTCCCTGGCTGGACACGGTTCCTGCTGCTGAGCCTAATCTCAGAAGCCTTCCTGTGAGTTAGATTCCCACCAGGCCATTCCTGAGTTTTTTCAGAAGTGAGGATGGGTCAGGATTTATTTGTTTAGGAGTTGAGCACAGCCCTGTCCTTTCATTCTCGGCATTTCCTGATTTTTGACTGATGCTGATTGCCCAGCCCTGGGCACTGAATGGGGAGGCGTTCCAGGGGTAGTACAGGTGGGGAATGTGTTACCAGGGATAAGAGAGATGAATCCTGGCAGAGAAACCAGGACAAGAAGAGCAAGCAGCAAGAAGAGCAGAGTGTGGGCGTTGCATCTAGATAGATGTGGTTATTAATTATCAATGAATATTATACAATTAAAATTATAAATGAGGTTGCAGAGGTGCAGAATTAGCCCAACAGAGGCACTGGGCCATGACCCATCAACATTTAAGGGTGGTTCAATGTCCAGTATCAGAGGGAAGAGAAGTAACCCCAGGTGTCACTGGACAGCAGTGCAGTCCTCCCATGTGGTGGGGAGGAGGAGGAGGAGGAGAAGGAGGAGGAGGAGGATGTGACTCCAGCTGGAAATCAAGCCACACGTGGCATCCATCAGGCTGCTGGGAAAGCAGGCTCCAAATGGAGTGCTTGTCATTAGGAGAAGATGCATGGAAGAGACAGAGATGGGGAAATAGTCCATGGGGGGCTGTTTGGGAGGCAGCCCCATCAGGCAAATAGGATTATTGGGAACGATGAGATAATTCTCCAGGAAGTCATCTCAGGTTTAAGTGACCCTCTCAGACAAGGGAATGCTGGGGAAGAGGGGAATGAGAGCTCCCAGCTGGGTCTTGGCCTTCACTGGGAGCCCAGCACAGCCTCTGCACTGGGAAACTGGGTGAACTGGGAGTGGTGACTGCAATCTTTCAGATCGAAATGATTTCCAATCATTTTTTCTTAAATTTCGCAAGCAACATTTCACACTGAAACCCAGTTTACCTCCAACAGAGAATTTGTCTGTGTTTTTAAGCCTTCTGTCGTGCCACAGCCCATCTGTAATGCATTCATCCTCAGAGAAAAATCCATCCCAGGGGAACCAACACAAAACACAGCCAAGTTCCACAGGCAGCTCAGGGAGGAAAAGGATCTAAATCCAAATCACTGCCTGCCACGGTCACTACGTGACCAGGCAGCATCTCCCAAATTCTGGAACCCTCCCATGGAGATAAACCAGAAAAACCTGCCCTCTTCAAATCCCCAGCAGAAAAGTTGTGCTCATAGCTAGGCTGGCCTAAAATAAGAGTCACTCCAGTTTCTTCACCAGTGTGCAAAGAGCTTATATTTTAAGTCCTTTAAAACTCTGACAACACTTGGATAAATCCCCTGCTCTCCTCTCCATAAGTGTGTTGGCAAATAAAAAGGGCCCTCTGACCTTTGGCTCCTTGAAAAGGAATATACTTATTTTTTAGAGAAAACAAAGCTAAAAAACGTTTTGAACAATGGAGTTATTTAAACATTATTTCATTCCCAACATTTTTAGGGCAGGTCTCATTAGATGGATGCACAAGCAGGAACAACAAAGCAGCTTTTTCTCCATTCTCACCAGCAGAACCCAGAACACTTTTTTTTCCTTCTTCTTTTTGATGACAGCCCCTTCAAATGCTTGGGGATGTCTGCAGGAGAGATGGCAATAATTAGATCCATAACACATTAATGATGGCTGTGGCAGTGTGGGCTGTCTGGAGCAGGAAGATGAAGTGACACCCAAGCCTGTGGAACTGCAGCCACTCTTTTCCCAGCTCTGCCCCTCCCTAGGGGAGCCCACCACAGATAAAGAGCTGATGGACAGAGGCTGCTGACATGAACCAAAACCCCCTCACCTTGTAAAGAACTGCCAGAATCTGTCAGAATTGGAGCAATCTGGTCTAGTGGAAGGTGTCTGTGGCAAGGGTTGGAACTGGGTGATCTTTAACGTCACTTCCAACCCAAACCATCCTTTGGTTTTATGACAATTAAGCAAACTCATGGTTTTCCCTGTATTTTGCAGATTTCTTGGCCCTTCATTGTATCACGTCCTGTACAGACCTAATGCAAAAGTGATGGTTTATGCCCCATAATAAAATAAAACGAGGTAAAAACGTGCACAACCCAAATTTCCAACCCAATCTCTTCCCCAGGATCTCATCCACAGAGAGAAATCTCATGCTGAGTTTATTTTTCTTCTTCACCAGACAAGTTGTTCTAGGAGCAGACACTGTCTTTCAGAAGAAGGAAATAAATTGATCCCATTTAAAATTCTTCTTCATCCATGACCAACCCTATTTAAAATGCTATCAATCTGCGTGGTGGCTTCCTCAGTGGAAAAGGTGCAAACCAAAGGCTTGGTGCTTTTATTTTGGCTTGTGTTGGATTTCTTCACTCCTCTTCTTTGCATTTTGATGTGTTTTTAATAACACGCAGACACAATTGCATCTTCTGGGTGCAGGCAGCTCACCAGCTGCCACAGTTTATTGATTTGTTTATCTTCATTTACCTTTTCAGGACAAAAATAGGGAGCACAGTTTGTGTCCTTGCTGTGGCCAGAGTCACAGCAGCAGGGGTTCCAGGCATATGACTCTTGATGGAAAGACCTTGAAGAACAGGAGAACGAGAGCTTTTGAACAGCTGGTCACCAAATTATTTCAACTGCAAAGGTGCAACTGGAATAGAAATTGCTGTGGAGACATCACAAGCAGCAGAGAAGTGGGAAAAGTCACCTGGTTGCAAAGTGGGGTGGGCTTGAGCTTCTCCCTGGTCCTACAGAGGGATGACAGCTCTGCCTCTGATCTCCAGGTGCAGAGTGGGGAAGGTCCAGAGCAGATGAGGACACTCAATGTACGTCATTTTTAGGATGCTGTGGATAAAAAAGGCTGTTGGATTTTAATGCAAACCTGAGAAAAATTACCCCAAGGAGGAAAAGTGAGGCTGTTTTAGAATTCAGGAGCTCGGATGGGATAGTGACTCATAAACCACTTCAGAGGAGGGGCTGAACTTGGGGAATGGTGACCCTGATGTGGCCTGTGCTGGTATTTACCTCTGCTGGCCATGGCTAGAGACATGATAGACATGATCCTGGGGTGGAAAGTTCATCATTCCAAGCTATTGGCCACTCCTGTGTAGTTCTGGAGAGTTCAAATTACCCAATAAGAGCCAGCTCTGAATGCCAGCAGCTATTCCCATTCCCTAAAGGAGGGAGAGGACTCACCTCACTGACCCAGGCACCTGAGTTAGGTGTCTGCTTCCCAGCATCTCCCTGTGAGTCAAATGTCTGTCATCTGAGACACCCAGAAATGTCCCATTTACCTTCTGCCTTTGTTTCTGAAGGGCTCAGGTCACCAGTGGGTCCAGTGTTGTGTCTGCTGGTGCTGTGGGGTGAACTGGGCACCACAGGGAGTCTCAAATGGCAGAGGGAGATTATCCCTAAGGAAACCCAGCACAGCCAGTGCAGCCTGTCTGGGCTTTCCTTGCTAAATCAGGGAGCACTCCAGAACCAGCTGGTGTCAGTGAACCTGAGTTATTCTAGTGAGAACCAAACCAAGATGGTTTCTTTGCCCTGTCTCCAGAAAAAAAACCCCAAAACCTGGTGGATTTATCTGTCAGAGGCTTTGCAATATCTGGGAAGCAGGACTGAGCCTGAGAATATCCAGAGGAAAACTGATCAGAACTTTACTTGGCCATGGTCAGACTTTGGTAGGAACTGTTGAAGGGAAATTGGTTTGTAAAGGGAAAACAAGAATCTGTGTGTTTATGACAAGTCTGAGGAAACGTCTCCGTAAATTCATGTCTGTGTTGACTTGTACACCCTCTCTGGCTCTTAAGCATTTCTTCTTTGATTCTGAGCAGCTCCTGCTGCTGGCCAAGGGCAGTGGAGTTCCGGCAAGTTTGGAAGTGACTGGCAGTAAAGGACACAAGTCAATCTTTGCTCTGAGACAGCTCGAGCCAAGGAGGAGGAGGAGGAGGAGGTGACTCCTCAAAAGCCACCCAAGAACCCTCACTGGGATGAGAGCACCCCAGTTGTCCCAAACCCAAGTGCCTCCATGGGGTTCTCATGCCATTCTGCCCTCCAGACTGAGTCCAGGAGAGCCCAAGTGCAACCCTTGAAGCTGGAAAACCCAAGGACTGAAGTGCCCAATTCCCAGCTGTCTTTTCTGCTGGCTCCAGCCATGAGTTTCTCTTGGGACTGAACCAAGAGGTCTCTGCTGGAGGTGATGCCTTTGGGAAGGCTGACCTGGAACAGAGACTGGGCAGAGCCAGAGAATAAAGTAGGTATTTATTGAAAGGCCTTTAGGGTACACCTTGGGCAGGACAAGAGCCTGGCCAGGGCTGCACCCAAGGTGGACCCAAAATGGTCACAAAAAATGTCTGACTGACCACAAGGTCTCACACCTTTATAAGTTTTGCTCCATTTGCATATTGGGGTTTAATTGTCCAATTACAATTTCAGGCTGTGAGGTCCCATCCTCCTTGTTCCTCCCTTCAGCCACCCTTGTTTTTGCTTTTGGGCCCGAATGTTGTCCTTGGTGTCCAGCAAGAAAAGGATTTGTTTTGTCTCCCTGCTCTGTGAAGAGCTGAGTGACACTTTAATATGAGGCTCAGAGCTGCACCCCTGGTCAGCACAGAATTTGAAAAACATGAAAGCTCAAACATAAGGCATTGGAGGGAGAAACCCCTTGTAAGTCAAGAGGAAATCTGTCAATAATGGGAAACCACAGCCATTTAGTATCAATCACAATGATTTATTCTGCCAGGGAGGAGGGGAAGGGGAGGGAGCTGCTGGCTGGGAGACCTGGGACACATCACATGTCCCTGGGACTGTGGCTGTCCCTGCACTTTAACAGGGCTGGAGCAGAGCGAGGAGCCATTAATTGACTTTTTGCTCCAACTATAATCCTGATGTCTCTTGGATGTCAATTAACCTCCAGTAATAGGCAGCTAATTGCATGAAATGGCCTTTCAAATGAGATGTAAGACACAGACCCAACCACTGTGGTCATTAAGGGTCCTTGTGCACATTGCACAGGAGCAGGGGATGCACAGGGCACTTTTCTCTGGCTCTTTTCCAGTGTCTTTCATTACACCACACCCTATGTCTGTGCTGGATAATATTTTACTTGGGCTTTACCTTCATTATAGCCCTTTTCTTGTGCTTTTATCCATCGAGGGGGGTACAGAGTTGTTTTATTGCCATTATATTTAAAGGTCAAGGCAGAAGTACCTCACAGGTGCATGTTATGGAGTCTCCCAAAACCACTGTCCTCCAATACAGAACAGGGTGAGAAAACCATCTCCCAGCTCCTGCCATGAGCTGAAAAGCCAATGACATCAATTTTGTAGAGAGAAGCTTCTCCTTCTTGGGTGTCCCAAGGTCTAAACAAGTCCAGGTATCCATCTCTCACATGGGGAGAGCAAGGGCAGGTTGGAACATCAGCAGAGGGAGAGGGTGAGAGAAGGTAAATCCTGACCCGGTAAATCCAGGGGATTGTTGGTAAGAACTGTGGTTGGAGAAGGACATCAGGGTCTGACCTTCTGTCCTTCCACACCCCTGGCAAGTGCAGACCACAGACTGGACATTCAGCAGCACCATTTGTCCCTGAAATGGTGCTTTTGTAAGAGTTGACAGAAATATTTGCCTTCAACAGTGTCAATATTTTCTCTTTTTTTTTTAATATTTATGTTCCCCAGAGTCCTCTGAATGTCAACCAATCCAGTTTTTGTCACTGGAGCTTCTATGCCCAAGTAAAGCATGAAATTTTCCATTTTGCTGCTGTTGTAACTGGAGATGGATGAAACTTTGTCTTGGTTTAGAAGACAGGTATCTGCTAGGGAAAGCTGGAGTTTCCTTGGAATGGGGAATGTAAACCACCCTCCCTCCAAATTATTATAATTTTGCAATTAAGGGCTTTCAGGTAAAGATTTGGGAATAGGAATAACAGTTCTTTTACTAGGAATATTAAAAAATACAAATGTAATAATACAAAAAGACAAGCAAACAAACAAACCAAAAGCCCAGAAAACCCTGACAGAGTCAGGGACACGACCTGACACCCTGTTGGTCAGTCAGGGTGTTTGGGCGCAGTCCAAACAAATCCTCCTGGAGAAACAGATGTGG
>VYXD01001826.1:495778-541180 GCA_013397195.1 Hylia prasina | reverse complement strand
CAGCAGATGAAAATAGAATATACATTTTTGGTTCCATAACCCAAGACACTTTCCAGCCCAGCAGCAGACAAATTCCAGAGGTAGGGACTAAACTGTGTTAAGCCCTGCAGAAAGCAAGATGTCCTGTCACTGCCCAGCTGGATTCCTGTGGCTCTGAGATGCAACTCTGATGCAGTCGCTGGAAGTTGCAGCTCACAGAATCATCCAGCTGCATCCAGAAAACCCTCCTTACATCTCCCACAGCAGACACACTGAAACTCCATCATTGCAACATTCAGTGTGATTTTTTCCAGTGCCAGAACATCCCCACAAAGCCAGGCTACAGCCACAGCTGAGGTTTTTGATTGTCTGGCATCCGACTCAGCTCACCTGCCAATTCCATCAATCCAGGGCCTTGCACCTTCTGCTTCAGTGCCTCCTTGTGTTCTGACAGCAGATTGGAGACAGCAGCACAGAGCGGGACAGGTGACATCAACACTCAAGTGTGAGACTGATAAGAAAATCACTCAGGATGTCACCACAGGAAAAATTACTCTGGTGTTTAAGGAGCACTTTCCCAGAGTAGGGGGTGCATTGCTCTGCAGAAGGGGAAAAGAGAAAGCCAAAACTGTTTGCTGAGTGGAGTTTATTTTCCAAGGAATTGCCATTCTCCACCATTATCCAAAATTTTGCACCTGCAGCTGATGGAGATGCAAAGTTGCCATTGGGGGTGCAGGGTGGTTCCTGGTGCTCCAAAATCCTTGACACTCCAGGGAGGAAATGCCCAGCTGAAATTGGTATGATCACATCTCCCTCTAGAGACTGCACCCTCCAACAGTTGGGATTGGCATCCTGCTGATGTTCCAGCAGTTCAAAGAGCAGGGATGGGGCTTTGTACCCAGCAGGCTGGAGGTTGTGACCCTGTGGATGTACCAGGAACTGTGTTAGCATGGTGCTGCAGCAGGGAGAGACCACAGGAGCTGTATCAGGAGCTCACAGACAGCATTCACATCCCCCTGGCAGGCAGAAGCCTCACTGTTTGGAGCTCTCCCGAGAAAAAAATGGAAAAAATATAATTTTCATACAATAAATAGAAGGCTGAATTGCATGGCTGGGTCAACCAGCCACACCTGCTAGACTGGTTTTAGTGTGGGATAGAGAAAGATCAAAGAATCAGAGGATGGTTTGGGTTGGAGGGGACCTTAAAAACTGTTCAGTCCCCCCTGCCAAGGCAGTGACACCTTCCACTAGACCAGGATCCTGAAATATGTATCTGTCTCTAATCTCACAGTGCCTGTGGACCTGGATCACAGCTTGCAGGATCTGTTTTCCCTCTGTTCAAGTGCCTGAACACTCTGTTGGAATATACCCATGCCAGCGGAAACCAAGAGCCTGGACAGGTGAGCAGATACAGGGGGAAAGCTGGGAGCACTGAGGTTCAGTGAGGGGAAACTGAGGCACCAGCAGAAACCAAGCTCAAATCTGTGAAGCTTTATGGGATCTGATGTCACCTGAGATTCTCATGTGGGACTAATCTGCGATGTGAGACCAACTGGAAATCCCTGATTCTCTGCAGGGGCATTGGGGATGCTCCAGGAAAACTCAGTGGGAGTCTGTGTTTGAGCAGTTGAGCTGCACCTTCTCCTCCTGTTGATTTTCAGGAGGCTGCACAGAAGCAGCCAGGCTGGCAGGAGCACTCAGCCCAAGATGAAGGTGATGTGCTCTCAGGAGGATGTCAAAGCTTTTCCCCACACTTTGCTTTTGCATCAGCAAAATCCCAACTCACGGGAGCCAAAAGTACTCATGGCTCCAATGAATGTGACATTAAAATGGTTTCTCAGGTCCTTCCTGGGCCAGGGCAGCCTATGTCACATCCCAGGTGAGTTCTGGGATGTCCAGGGTAGAAAATATCTCCTTTCCCCTCTCCGGGAAGCACCTCAATGGCTTAGGGTTTTCACAATGCAGAATAAAAATTTGGTTTATGTTTGAATTACTCTCCTGCACAGAAAAATTGTAGATTTCTGTTTGCCTGGTGTTTAAGTTCTTTCCTAGAACCTGTGTTTGAAGCAACAGGTTTAGTCTGACACGGGCCAGGGGAGCTAAGGGAGGAGAACAAACTGTGTAAGAGCATTGGGAAACAGAGAAGAGAAGTGGAAGATATCCCACACTTAAAAGGGGTTTGTGAAATCCCAGGCTGGGATTGATAAGATACCAGGTGAGGGTGTTTCTGAGGCTCTCTGAGCTGCACACAGCCCCTGGTTCAATCAGAGGATTAAGCCCAGCAGCAGGGTGATGTGGATCTCCCCGTGTGCTGTCTGCAGTGAGCACAGGGACAACAAACCAGGCACTTCACCTGCTCCTTCCATCTCCTCACTGAGGCCAGCACAGCTGGACACACCAAACTACAGCTCTGAGCCCAGGAAAGTCCCTCAGCCAGCTGTTTTCCCACCCCAGACCTCGCCTGAACTGCCTTCAAAGCATCCTTGCCGTGCAGGACTGGCTTTGCTCTGAGGCACTCTCAGCATTCAGAGTGACATCCCCAGCAGGATGCAGACAGACAGGCAGACAGCCAGGGCAGCACAGGTCAGGGGGACACGGTCCCTTGTGCCTCTGAGACCTCTGAAGCCTCTCTGCCCAAGGAGCAGGGCCACAGATGAAACCAGAGTGGGAGTTTCCACCGAGACTGACTCCTGCTTTAAACGCTTCCGAAGTTTCTCCCTAAGCAAGGATTAAAACAATAAAAACAACGATGCAGAAAGAGTGTGTGTGTGTGTGTGTGTGTGTAGGAGCTGCAACAAGAAGCACAAAAATAAAGGAGGAGACAGCAGAAGTTTCCCCAGCGCAGCTGCCTGAGCTGGCCTTAGTGCTTTGGGGCGCTCGGAATATCTGCTCTGCACACACAGAAACACACAGCCCTATAAGCAGTGATAGTATTTTGTAATTAAAGGTGCCCCACAGCAAGGCTGATCTCAACAGAATAATACCATAATCTTTACAAATGCCTTTGCTTCCTTGAAAAGATGCAGCTAAGTCAAAGAAGGAGACACGGGGAAGAAAAAAATAATAGCACCAAAGGCACTCAGGATGCAATAAAACAGAGGATTAGATCTACATTACTTTCATTACATTATATTGTATTTTTATTATTAGGTCCACAGTTATCATTTAATCCTATAGCTGCTGTGTCTGATAGAGTGGAACAAAAACAAATGGAATTCATCCCCCCCACACACACCAAGGAATTGGAGATTAGGGAAAGATTAACATCACGTGTAAATGAATGAAAAATGTAAATGGGGAAAGAAAAAGGGAAGAAAATGAGGGATGTTGGGGCTGGGGAGTGCGGGGAAGCTGCCCTGGTGTGAGGGTAACTCTCCTTTATCTCTGCCCACTTTCCTGTGGCAGGAGGGAGAACTAGAGACCACTCCTGGACATTTAGGATCTGAACTAAAGGAATGAATTTCACTTGCACCGAGGATCCATCCCCTTGTGATGGAACCAGGCCCTACAGAGCAGGATTCACACACCAGGCAGATCTCAGCACCCTGGTGCTGGTACTGGTGGTGTGACAAAACCAGGCTTTGCCTCTCTTCTCCCTGACCTGGCTTACAAGGGGATTAATTTTAGCTTAAATCTCGTTTTTCCCCTACCTTTTCCCTTCTCAGGGCAGGAGCCAGCAAGATCTTTCCAAGAGCAGCGACCAGGCAGCAGTTCTGCTGCTCCATCCTCCTGCTCCCGGTGTGTGGGGCTCAGCACAGCCCAACCAGCACTCACTCCTTTTGCAGGATTAATTTCTGGAGGAGAGAAATGGCTGACACGATCCAGGTATTTCTTCACTGCAATCCTATTTACCGAGAGCATTCACAAAGGATTTACAAACCTAACGGGGGATTTAAAGGGAATTTGGGCACCTAACTCTGAAACAGTGAACCTGAAAATCCCCACTCATCCACCACCTGATCCCAGAAGTTCCTGAGCTACACAGGTGCCATTTTTTCCCCCTGTACTGGCATGTTCAGAAGATCTTTGGTCATGGCAAAGCTGAGCAGCTCCAAACCAGAAATCCCCCTGCTCTTTAGTTTACCTACCCTGAGCATCCCTTTATCCCTCAGCAGTTCCCAGACACCCTGAGGCTCTCTGCAGCCACAAAGCCAAAGCTGCTGCTGGTTTATTTTAAAATGCAGCAGCTCCTTCTTCCCTCCCTCCATAAAACAACTTGGGAGAGTCTCTTGGGCTGTGGAGGCCCAAATCTTGGTTTTTCCTCCACCTGAATCAAACCCTTCTGTTGCACACGGAGTATCAATGAAGAAGATTTGTTAAAGTGGAGGCTCTTCCCCATTTTCCCACAACGATGAGGGGCAGCCTCCTGCCTCATCCTCAGTCCCCTAAAGCTGATGTTTGTCAGAGTTTAGTATGTTATGTTTGTGGGAGTTTAAGGTGTCATTTTGGGACATGCCAGAGGTGGACATAAATGAAGTCAGGCAAAAGTAGAACACCAGCTACGCCTTTGAGCATCGCAGGAAAATTATCTGGGGACCAGGAAGGACAGAGAAAATGGTGGGAAGAGGGAGATGAATTTATCCTGGGGACACCCATGGTGGGGGAAGAGGACACCTCAGCTTAAGGTGTGGGGAGTAAACTACCACATTTCCCTTCTTTGACTGCAGAAGGAGTTGAGAGAAATAGATATTTCATCCCTGGATAACTAAACTGAGGAGAGAATGTGTTCTCAACAGCCCAGCTGCTGGGTGGGCCATGGCTGTGGGCAGTGGATTCTGTTCCTTCCAGTTCTGGCACCACAAAATGTTTTAATTGCTGTTTTCACCTTGTTTGAAATCGGGGTGATGATCATGCCTTACCTGTGCCTACAAATTCTCTCCCAGACCTGCTTGGTGCTGGCCACCGACCCCTTTTCAGATTAGTGGTGCAGCCAGCTCCAGCTGTTCCTGCCTGGAAGCACAACTGGATGGAGCTTTTTAATTTAATTGAGGTTTCTCTGCATATTCTTCCTCCATGGCCAAAGGGTTCCCCTCCATCCTTCCCACCTCATTCAAATCCACACTTCCCAGATCAATCTGAACTTCATCTGAAGCCACACCAACACCAAGATTATGTTTTCCCCTTCCAGTAGTTGTGCACTGCTTTACATGGCCCACACACTTGTGACTGTCCTGTGAGTGAAGTTACAATCAGCAAGGGCACAGCAAGGAAAATTAATTGTCAAATAAGTGGGGTGTTAATGACATTGATGTTCCTGCAGCTGAATTATTCTGGTGGGTTGTAGGATTATCACAGAAGATCCTAAAATTTTATACCAGGCACAGGTTTGCCCCTTCCTTGTGATCTATAATTTTTCCTTTCAGTAGAAAACCCCCAACCCTCAAGCCTTCGGACATCCAGTTTTGGAGGAAGTCTAAACCAATTCCAGACACATTTCATGAACAGCATAAAGCTTTAAGTGACCAGACTGAGAGCAGCTCACAGCTGGAAAATCAGTCATGTCCCCTCTTTTGTGCTGTGATTATTTTTATTCTCTGTCTTTTAGCAGTGCCCAAGGTTGCATGCAGGATCAGAATCCCATCGGATCACACTCAGACACTGAGATGTGTTCACTAACGTGGCAAATATTTTCATCTAACACATAAAATATGCTAGCAGGGAGCTAAAAGGGAAGGACAACACTCAGGCAAGGTGACACAGTTTCTTCAATTCCTCATCAAGCTGAGAACCAGGAACCTTTAGAGCAGTCGGCCACTGCATGGGGTAAAGAAGGATGTGTGAAGTTTTAGCTCACTTGAAGTCATCTAAAAGTTCAGTGAGGATCTGGTCAAAACCCCACAGAAATCAGCAAGAGCCTTTCGACAGGTTTCCATCCCCGGAAGGATTGTGCAGCAAAGACGAGACTGCAAGTTCCGACTACAGAGAGTTGCAAATCACAGGGCATCAAAGTCTGGGAAGCCTCTGAACGTCCCTCCCTGCAGCAATTACTTCTCTGCCAGCTTTTGTGTTGGGGGGGGAGGTATCAGCTGCCTGAAGTTCTGTTTGCAAACAGATTTCTCTGCGTGACTTTCCGGGGGACAGGCAGGAATACAAAAGCAGCAGCCCAGGAGTGGGCTTTGCTTGCTGGGGAATGCAAATTCCTGCAGAGCAGGAGGATTCCTGGAGTGTGGAAGGGGCTGTGAGTCCCTGCAGGTGTGCTGGGATGGGAAAGGGGTGGAGTGAGGAGGTAAAAACACCACCATGAACATCACAAATCATCCAGGAAAGTTCTTGGGGTGGTGACAACTCTTCATAGGCCTCCCCTGACTGTGCTGAAGGGACTGGAATCTGCCAGTCCTTGGATGCAGAGGGATGTTGGCAGGACCAGAGAAGAAGGGTGGATGCTGGAAAGCTTCCTTTTATAACAATTTTGATGTTATTGTAACTGAGTTTCATCTGTATCAGCGTGGATTATGAGTGTGAGTTAATTAACTTTCACATTATACTCAGATGGGCTGATAATAATATTTTTTTGGGGTCTGCTCCGTTTCACACACAACAAAACTCTGAGTGTAATACCAGGACCATTTCTGACCACTTTTGAAGGAATATGGTGGAAAGTGACCTACAAAAAATCCCCCAAAATTGAATTCCAGCATTTAAAAGGGTGAAGTTTTGGTGTAGGGAAAAGAGGGAGCAGCAGCTGAAGGAGAGAACAAGACCATGTAAGTCCCAGGGGATGTGAATATTTACCGGAGAAGAAATGCAGAAGCATGTGACCTAGGGAGAGCTGAAATTTTCAGTCTTTTTATTATTATTATTATTATTATTTCAAAAAGGGAGGAAAAAAATACAGGGAAAAAAAAAGGGCTAAAAATCTAAAGGTGAAAGGTAACTCCTTCCCGGAAATATCAGTGGCAGTAACTGTCAGTTTATTAAAGAAGTGAAAGAGTAGAAACAGCAAAATAGAAACAGGCTTGACAAAGTGGGCAACAAATGTGAAATAATGCTGCTTCCTTGGTAAACAGGCTCAGTAGCAATGAAATAAATATTGGCTCTTGCTGAAAGAGTCCATCAAATCCATATCAGCAAACCTCAGTGTCACAGGGAAAAAAACAAGGCAGGAGACCAAGATGGTTGTACCAGGAATACCTTAAAAGCCTGAATATTTGGGCAAGGAAAAACAAAAATTACACATAAAGTGGGAAAAAGGCTGCAAATTTGTAGTGAAAATAAAGGAAAAGTGCAATTATGGAGGAATAAAATTCCTCCATGAAAATCCAGGAAGCTTAATGTAGAGAGTGAATGAAAGTGAGTTAACAACAGCAACAAAAAATCATTCAAAATAAGGAGATGAAAAAAAGAGCAGGTCTGTTATTTCATTGGGAAGGAAAATATCCACCCTGTGATGCAGAGATGGATTGAAGTAGACCATATCTTCACAAAGTTGGTGAGACATTTATATCTTCTTGTAAAAAGAAACAAGAAAGGTTAATTGTGATCTGATAGATAATAATTAATAGATAGCGATCTGATAGATAATTAATTACAAAAATGGTGGAGAAGGAAGAGCCCTGTGAGAGAAACAGGAGTGGTGTGGAGGTGACACAGATGGATCTGAGCCACCAGGACCTCGTGGAATCATCTGGAATGCTTAAGGAAGTGGCTGAGAGTAGTTTACTCCTTTTGCTCAATAATCCAGCGATGGCAGGTGAGGTCCCAGAGGACAGGAGAGCAGTGAGCATGGCATCTTAGCTGGGAAAGAGGAAAGCAAAAGGCTGGGCAGCCTAATCTCAATGCCTAGGATGATCTGGGAGGAAATGTCTAAATTATTATTGGGGGTTACATTGAGACTCTGCCCCACACATCTGTATGATTTATAGTGTGATATAAACTGATTTATGCTGTGATATAAATCATGTTTAACTTGCAACCCACAGGCTCCATGAAGAATGTTTTATAGCACAGCTTTCCCCTGGATCAGGGAGAGCAGGAGGGATGAAATCCCATCCTGAGGGATTTTCTGGCACCTTCAATAGAATGAGGTTTTTGTGCAATCATGGACCAGCAGGAAACTGTTGTTAAATGCCAGGCTCAGTGAGAAAATAGTTGATTGTATATCAGAAGGGGATCAGGGATTCAAATGTTCAGTATTTCTTGATGACTTCCACAAGGATGGTGACACCTCAGGAAACATTCAGAGGTTTGGGTTGGTGAGTAGGGAAAATTTCTTCACTGAAAGGGTGGCCAGGCTGCCCGGGGAAGTGGCAGAGTCACCAATCTTTGGGAGTGCTGAAAAGCTGTGTGGATATGACATTTGGAAATAATACAAGTTTGGTAATGCTGGGCTAAGGGTGAGACTCGATGATTTCAAAGATGTTTTCCAATCCTAACAATCCTATGACTCTATCGACAAAAATAAACCTTTTCCCTTCAAAATGCTTTCCCATCTCACCCATCTGCCTCAGCACCCACACATCTGAGATATTTTGACCTTCCACACTCCAAGAAGCAAACCCAGCTCTGTATAAGAGGGAGTAACAAGTTCCAAGGGTCGCATGAACATTCTGCTTGAGATCCCATAACTGATGTCACTCATGATGTTGTCAGGTGTAGACTTCTATTTTTACAGCAATATAGGTTGCCGCAGACATAAGTTTTCCCTGCTCTCATGTCCTAGAAGAGATCTCAAGAGGAAAAAGAGAGTGGGAGAAGAGAGAGGTTTGGAATTATAATGTAAAATACCCATTTTTTAGGTCATCATGCCAAGTGGAAGGATTTATCTTGTCTCTAAGACCTGTTGGCAGGATTACAGAAAGCACAAAATTCCTGTCCTCTGGTTCCAGCAGACACAAAACTCACCTGACCTTTTTCCCCCTCTTACACCAGGAACTAATTCCAACGTAATGTGCCCTTTAAGAAGTCAGCCTCTGGAAGCCTTTCTTGTTTTACTGATTTCATACATCCCTGTTACATCTTTGAAAGGGAAAATGACACCAAGATTACCCCATCACAGCCAAGAAAGCAGCTCCCCTCTCTGTGGCCACTTCCAAGGGGCACAGCAGGAGTCTGGGACTGGTGTGGTGCCCCAGGGGGTTCTTTGTCCTCTCCTCCCTTGTCACAGAGAAGGATCCAGACAGGAGCAGGATGGATTTGCCATCTAATACTAACATGGACATAGAGCAGCTTTGATTCTGAGACAACAGAAAACAAAACCACCCCAGGGTTCTTGCTTGCTTGGCTCTGATGACTGGATTTTTCTCTCTTAAGCTTCCCAAGGAGTTTTGTGGGTTTTTTCTTAAAACAGATAAAAAAGCAGCTGAGCAACCTTCTTGATGTAGTCTGGGCCCACCACTGGTTTACATGATGAACACAGGAAATTTTGGAGGTGAATATCTACCTGTCTCACCGAGGAAAGTTCAACCTGCCCACAGACCCCACAAATCCATGGAGCAGGGACAGCAGACCCTCCTGGCAATCCCACCACAAGATCAGAGAGGGTGGATGGCACCTGCTGTGGGCACCATTAGATGCTGGAAAGACATTGGGCTCCCAAGCAGGTCCTCCTGGGATCATTCCAGCCTGTAAATCACGTCAAAAAGGAAAAAAATCACTTTTATATCCAACCTTGAGCTACTCCTGTACAGCCATAGTCCATGGGGAACAGGAGTCACAGAGTTATGGAATTGTGGAATGCTTTGGGTTGGAAGGAACCTAAAAGTTCCACCCCTTGCCATGGGCAGGGACACTTTCCACTATCTCAGGTTGTTCCAAACCCCATCCAGCCCGGCCTTGAACTTCCAGGGATGACTACTCCACAACATCTCTGGGCAACCTGTTCCAGTGCCTCACTACCTTTATAGTAAATATATCCTCCCTAACATCCAATCTAAACCTACCCTCCCTCGGCCGAAATTACCTCAGAGTCATTTCCCCTTCTTGAGATGCCCCCAGCGAAGCAAACCCCCTTCACCCACAGTTCTGCCACCCTACAGCAGAGCCTGGCCCAGAAGAACCAGGATTTATGGTCGGCTCCACTGCCTCTGAAAGAGTCCGAGGGCTCGGCTTTGGCTGGCTACACTTAATCATCCAAATCCCATCTGCAGTGACAGTGTGGTTCTGCTTCCCTCACAGTTTAAAAGGTCCCTGTAATCTCCAGGAATAGCAGCAATAGTTGTTGGCTTTTGCTGATAACCCAGCCATGTATTATTTTCTCCCGACACCAGTATTTGGTTTGTTTGGTTTCCCTCGTACAGGATTCTTTAATCTTTGTTTTGACCTTAGAAGACCTGCCAGTGTTAGTCCATGAAATCAGCTTAACAACTTTCCCATCCTTTCGCTCCTGCTTTATGAAAATAATTTCCCCATTGGTTCCACTTTCCTCCTTCATCCCCTCAATTTCGCGTCTGTCGTCGTTGTTGTTGTTATTGGTTATTTCTCTTTCTCACCCCGGTCCCCTGCAATTCTAGTTCCCTGCAGAAAAATTACAGATTGCAGTAATAATTAGTTGGTAGTGTTATCTGCTTCTGTCCCTCTAATAGCTCTCAGAATAAAGCTGTCACCCAGAACTGACCGTCTCATGTAATCAGAATAATATAAAAATAACCTTCCTCAGCACTGCCAGAGGTTTTCTTGCTTTGTTGCCTTAATTGTGTTTGTTAATCAGAAAACACAATTAATTTCCCTGTTTCTGCATCTACAAATTTTTTGTGGGTTTTGTTTTTTGTTTTTTTTTTTCCCCAAGATGAGTTGAAGATTGTGATCCTATTTATTTGGCTATTTCCTACCACTTTTCTACTAAAGAAACCATCATCAATCTGGGGGCAGGGAACTCCAAGAGCTTGTTTGAGTGGATCTGTTTGCTCCTTTTTACCAGATTCACCAAGTTTCACCAGTTATCCGGGTTTCATTCTGGCTGTGATTTAAACCTATTTTGAATTTGAATTTGTGTGGGATGGCAGCATTTTAAAAATCATCCCTTGGGATCTGTTCTCAGCCCATCCCTCACATCTCCTTGTGTCACCTGCAGCCTTGCTGTCCTCAGCTGCACCCCTGGCCCTGACTGGTGCTTGGTGACATCCCCTGAGTGCTCCAAACCACACTCCTGCAGTGACCACTTGGGAGCCTTGGTCTGGATCTTCAAGCAGCTGCTGATTCCAGTGGGAAGCAATTTCGGGAAATTCTGGGTCTTTTGAGTACAAAATAGGTTCCTGTGAGGACAGAATGGGCTTCCTGTGGATGCTGGGTGATACAAGGTTCTGTGAGCATCAATCCTTCCAGGAGAAGTTGTCTGAAAGCCAAACCAACGCTCAGAGTTGTGTCTGCTTGGAGGAAATTTGGATCAAGTGTTGGAAACAGAGGAACAAATCCTACTGTGAGCAAACAAGTGTCCCAGTCCCACTACATAAGAGCCATGGAGACGGTCCATGAGCATTCCAGCAAAAAAAAAGAGACAAAAGTCCTCTGCTGCAAGACCATCACAGAGGGAACAACTCAGGGGAGCAGCAGTTCCTCCTCATGCCCAGAGTGGTGGGAGCACATTCCAGGGCTACACACAAAGTCCTCGCTTAAAATTCACTCCAGCAGAGATTGATGCTGGGAAAACACCTGAATCCAGGGACATTCCGGGAGCAGGACTTTGGGAATTTCTTCCTTTAGCATAGCTGCACAGCTCAGCTGTCAGATGTGAGACGTATTCCAGGAAACCACTTCTGAACAATCCACTGAGCGAAACATCAGCAGGGATTGCTTCAAATTCAAAGTAGCTGCAATCAACTGATGGGCAAATTATTATTCCGTGCCACAATTATCCACCTGGTTTCTGTTACAGCCCCTACCAGCTTTTAAAGTCAACATCCCTCTTTCCTGGTGCTAAACCTGGTAGGAAAGAGAAAGATCAGGGAGCAGAAAAAATGGTCTGAAAAAGAAAATAGGAGAAATTTGAACAGGGACAGAACATCTGTTGGGGCAGTGTGTTGTGTGTAGGGCAGGGCAGCAGCGTTCCAGAATGATGCTTGAAAGCTGTCACAGAGCACAGGGTAAATTTCAGGAAGATATGGAATGAATCCTTGGGATAAAATTGTTACTCTTAAGACAGCTTTCAGCAAAAGCTGTGCTCGTCCCCCAAAAATGTGGGGTGATTGGAGAGTCTGGAAAGGCCACAAAAGAGCCCAGAAAATAAATCCTGCTGGGAAAGTCAGTGCTGCTCAGCAGAAAGGAGACAGGACTGAGAGGTGGTTTGAGAATGGCCTTCAACAGGAAAAAAATCCTTCATTATCAAAGCAGCACTGCTCCCTGTGCAGCCTGCTTATACACACAATAATGAGCCTAAATGGCAAAGAGACACATGCAGGGCAGAATCTGGGGGAATATTTAATGCTCAAGAAAATGCCTTTGACAGGTGTAGAGATCTCCTTGTTGAAGGTTAATGAAAGCAGGTACAGAAACCAGGAGAGGATGGGCTCCGTCCTGGAACAGAGAAATAGACAAAATGAAAAAAATGTGTTTTTTTAGTTGTCCTCAGGCTTCTCTTGGCCCATAACCTCCATCAGGTGACATGGCCTTCCAGATCAGCTTGTGGCAGTCACCAGTGAACAAGCACAAAGACTTCAGGAGCCCAAGAGTCCAAACGTCCAAGAGTCCAAAAGGTTGGAACCATTGAACTGATGGAGCAGCAAAATCCAAGATATGTAAAGCTCCCGTCTTTTCCTGAAAATTTTGCAAGGCTTTTCATCAGATCAGCTTTACCCAGAGTCCCTGCTTAACCTGTGAGAGGGAAACCAAATCCATAGTTTAGGATGATGCTTACCTGTATCCAGAGGTTGTCACCCTGTGGTAATTCTCCCAGTTTCTCCTGGAATCCATCCTAACTCACCTTCTCTGCTCATTATTTTCCAGCCCCACAGTCTCAGGGCAAAGATAACATCCCGGAAATCAGCTTCAGGTTGTAATTACAATATATATTGGTTTACAAATTCAATTGTTTAGCGGGGCAGGCTGTAGTCAACATTCATGGGAAGAGGAGGAAAGGAATCAAATTAGAAATCAGGTGGAACAAAAGAGGCTTGGAATGAGAACATGAGGGAAAAAGAGGAAGTCAGCACAGAAGCAGAGATACCATGCACTGGTCATGTAATGCTAAGGTCAAATTTAGTCTGGACTACATTTGTCTGACTGCGAAAACTGAGTAGGTGTTTAAAAGTTGTTTAAAAAACATTAAAAATTAAAAGTCAAATAAAAGATTACAGGATTTAGATACATAATTTTCTCCATAAAACTAAGGGACAAGGCTTTTATTCCTATCAGCTTTAATCTGGAGACCAGAGCAGCACAGGGACTGGAAAAGAAAATAGGACCAAGCATAGGTTACCATGAAAGGAGATGGTCTTACAGAAAAGCAGCCTAGATTTTGTTGGAATTTTTTTCTCTCTGTGGTTTTTTTGTTTGTTTGGTTGGTTTTTTTTGGGGGGGGGCGTTTTTTAAAGCTGGGCTGGGATCATCTAAACTGAATGGGCATTTGCCTTCTCTTATGGGCTGTCAGTAGCTCAGCAGACGAGTCAATCTGAGGTAGATGCCCTGGCTGGTTGACCGGCCTCAGCACCCTGACGAGGAAGCACAAATTGCTATTAAAGGTAACACGAACAGGCTGGCAGGCTGGGTGTGTCTGTAACAGCTGGATTTTGGCAGCTGGCTCGTTAAACCACTCCAAATGCAGAGGGAGAAGTGCTAGTGAGCAGCTGCAGCCACTGGAAGACGCTGTGCAGATCCACAGGAAGCTCTGGTGAGCAGCTGGAACACGCCAGATTTCCCATTTTTGTGTCTGGTTTGATGAGGTGGTTTGCACCAGCCCTGTCTTCCTGCTCAGCAGCCAGTTTGACAGACAGAAAAACACATCTTCACCTTAAAACATCTTCATCTTACCAGCTCCATCACCTCCCTGCACTGGAGCTTTCACCATTTCCTGTGTCTGTGCCACAGAGCAGTCTTGAGAACAGGGTGTCAATGCTCATCTTAGGCCAGCACACCTGGGCATGGGGAGGCAGAGATTAAATTCTTCCCTTCTTAAGGACCTGTGAAGGAAAGTTTGATGTAAATAGTTAAAATTTGCCATTTGCAAACTGCTGGAGGATGGAGGAACCTCTAGAGATCATTTGACTAAATCCCTGTTCAAGTAGGAACAGTTCAACCAAATTCAGGGCTGTGTCCAGTTGGTTTTTGAATATTTCCATAGATGGAGAATCCACAACCTCTCCAGGTAACCCATATCAGTGTTGGATCACCCTCTCTGTAAAAAAAAAAACTGATTTCTTTTTATGTTTAAACAGAATCTCTTGTGTCTCATGGGAGCTTGACCACTCCCTGAAATTCTTTTTGTGAAACCCTCAGAGGAAAGAGCCAGTAAAACGCCTCATGCTGAGCTGCAGAAATGTCTTATTCCAGCTCAGAAGGACCAGATTTGCATCCCAAGAACAAGCAAAGATTACCAGTCCCATCCCCACAGGAGACTTTTCTCTCCTGCCTACATAATTGCTAAAGTCAACTTTTTATTTTTTCTTTGTCCAGGGACATTGTAAAATAAGATGGCTGATAGGACATGGAGATTTCTGATTGCTCCAAGCATTTCACGAGACATTATTGCTTCAGCTGGAGTTATCCTGCCTTAAATATTGCACTTAAGTCTATTCCATAAATGACCTTTTCAAGGGAGAGGCTAAAAGAGGTGGCACGGAGCTGATTTTAAGTTTTCTCTTCAATGCTTCTAACCAAAACACAACCACAGTAGGAGGCACATGAAAATGTGTCTGAATTTTCACCTGCCAGACTCAGGAAAAGCCTCACCCTGATGCTAAAAGCACTAATCCTGTAGTAATTTGCATGCAGGGGCTCTCCCAGACTCTGTGTGAGTTTTGTGCTTGTTCAGTCTCACGTTCAGCAGGCGTGGATCCCTCTGCCCTTTGGCAGATGGCACTGAAACCTCCCCATCCCATGGCAGGAGCCAGGATGTTGGAGTCAACAGCAGGTCTTTCCTTCGGGACTGCAGAACCAGACTTCTCTGCTTTCACAAATTTCACAGAGCTAAAACCAAAGCAAATTAATTCCCAGTTCTAATCTGCTCCCTCACACGTGGGCACAGGGTTGGATTTCACCCAGACACAGAGTTGGAAACCTTCAAGTGACCCAGTTACAGGGGGCTGAGAGGAGGAACCATCCCAGCTCATCTGCAGCACAAAGGGAGGGAGGAATCATCTGCCACATCAGCTCATGCACCTGGAAGGAACGGACGAGCTTCAGGGTGCACAAAGCCTCCGTCAGATTTTTTCCAAGCAATTAAAAACCACCAGACAGGGAGCAGAACTCCTGTGGTGAGAGCATTGCTGGGAGAGTCCTCCATCCCTCTTTACCAGCTGAGTGAGGCTGATGAGGTGAAGGACCAGGCATGGGAAAAAGGAACTCTCTTGTCTTGGATAACATCATGTCCCCAGGGGCAGAAGGGATGGTAGGATTGGTGGTTGACAGCTGATGGCTGCTGGCACAGGGTGCCCATTGAAGCTGTGGCTGCCCCTGGATCCCTGGAAGTGTCCAAGGCCAGGTTGGACAGGGCTTGGAGCCACCATTGGGATAGTGGGAAGTGTTCCTGCCCATGGCAGGTGCTGGGACTGGATGACCATTAAGGTTCCTTCCAACCCAGACCAATCTGTGATCCTACAATTTTAAGAACCTATTAAATGATTTATTTTTTTTTTTTTCTCCAACCTGTTCTCATCACTGTGTGACCATCTTAGAACACCACAGTGGCAGCTGGCACTGCTGGGCACTCTTACACAGTGTCTTGGGGATGTTCAAGGGCTGAAAAGTCATTGGATGATAAACTGGAGAGAGAAGGTGGCAGCTCTGGGCAGCCTGATCAGGGCACTGCTGCTGTAGGGCACAAACCTCAGCCTCTTTCTGCACAAACACTGACCTGGCACCTTTCACTGGCCTTAAATGATTTACACAACAGTTCTGCCTGGGAACCCTACAAACCTGAGCAAGTCATATGCATTATTTATAGCAATTTCCTTGAATCCCAGATGCTCATCACAATTCATTTGCATCTCATTCAGCACAACTCAAGATAGCCAAAGGCTGTACAAGGGCTCGAATTCCAGCCATATGCCAGGGCATCATGACCAACACGACTCTGCAAACACCTGCAAAGGTCAGTGATGGTTTGCTCTCCCTGCATGTTCCTGCACTTCTTGCAAGCCCTGTCTGACCTCTCCTGTACAAACACATGCCAGGAAAATGCTGATTCCTCTGGAAGATCTCTGCCTTGTTTATCCCAGCAGGGAGAAGAGAAGAAGCAAAGCCACAGCACCTCAGCCATGCTGCAGCTTCTCTGCTGCTTTCAGGTGCTGCATCAAAGACTTTCAGAGGTGTCTGTCTGATGCCTTAAGTTTGAGCTTTCACATTTTTCAGGTTCTGTGCTGCCTAGGGGTGTAGCTCTGAGCCTCATATTAAGTGTCAGTCAGCTCTTCACAGAGTAGGTAGACAAAACAAATCCTTTCCCAGATGGAGACCAAGGACAACAGGTAGAAGTTTCAGGCCCAAAAAAGCACAAACAACAGACGGCTGAGGGGAGAGAACAAGGAGGATGGAACTTCATAACCTGAAGCTGTAATTGGATAATTAGCCCCAATATGCAAAATGGACCAAAACTTATAAAAGTGTGAGACCTCGTGACCAGCTGTCCATTTTGTGACCATTTTGGGTCCATCTTGGGTGTAGCCCTGGCCAGGCTCTTGTACTGCCCAAGGTGTATCCTTAAAGGCCTTTTAATAAATATCTACTTTATTCTCTAGCTCTGTCCAGTCTCTGTTCCAGGTCAGCCTCCCCAAGGCATCATGTCAGGGAGATGAATGATTTTATTCCAGATCTGTTGCAGCTAAGTGGGTTTTAGCCTGGTTCAAGTCCCTTCAAATCCTGCAGGAGGTGAAGGCAGCTCAGCTCCCCATCAGCTCAGGTTTTAGCCTTAGGTGGAGCCTGTTAACAACCACAACATGGAGAGAAAGGGTTTGTCTCACAACTCTGTATAATCCCGTTCCTCTGAGCGACCACAGCAGCGTCAGTGAGTTCATACAACCACAGAGTCACAGAATGGTGTGAGCTGAAAGAGACCTTAGAGATCATCCAGTTCCAACCTCTCCTGGCCCCTGCCATGGGCAGAGTTGCTTTGTCTCAGTTTCTCTTAAATGAAGCTGATGCCATTTATTTTCCCCAAACCAGTGCCTGCAGGGTTTTACTGAGATGCTCAGCCCTCTGTAAGCTGTGGAGTAAGGAGCAGAGCAGGACTCTCAGCATTGTCTGAAGCAGGGTAAAATGGAGTCATTTCCTCTCATAATCTCATCATATTCTCTGGATTTTCCCTAATTTGCATGGCTGCATCTCCCAAGTGACTCACAATGTGGTCCAGACCTCCCCAAGACTGGTGGACAGCACCTGCCCACGGCACAGTGCTTTGGACAGCTCATTCCTCTCCTGGCCCTTCCCAGCCTCCCAGATCATATTTTCTCATGCTTTGGATTTGATCTCTTGCAGATTTACATGTCCAGACCAGGGCTATGGGC
Organism: Hylia prasina; assembly: GCA_013397195.1. Classification (NCBI taxonomy): domain Eukaryota; kingdom Metazoa; phylum Chordata; class Aves; order Passeriformes; family Sylviidae; genus Hylia; species Hylia prasina. Next base: position 523,616 of record VYXD01001826.1, on the reverse strand, counting down.
TCTGTGGATCCCTTGTGCTCAAATTTGATGTTTTTCTAACAGCTCTGAGATGCCACCTGACACACACTCCTTTCCCCCAACAGCCATCCACGTGCCTCCCCCCAAAAAACAAGCACTCAATCACTGCTAATTGAAAATAAATTGAGTTTTAAAAAGACAGGAGACATCTGCATATGATGTTGTTTTATTATTGCAATTAGGCAAATGAGGTTTTCAAGAAAACTTGAAATAAATTTGGGAGAATTTATGCCAGCATTAAGTCAAACATAATAAAAAGCCATTCGCAGAGTTGGTTTGTTTTGGTTTGGTTGGGGTTTTTTTTGCATCAAGGTAAATCCATTTAGGGTTTTATTGGGACAGGAATGGTTGAGTGAGGTGGTGTCTTCAAGCATCCAAGGAATTCAAAGCCCCTTCACAAAGCTGGGAATGATTGGGAAAAGTGATGAGCATTTTGCTGTGCTTGTGGCTCTTTGGGAAAGAAAGCCCAGGTGCAGGAAGATTAAACTTCCTTCCTAAATTCCCTGTTTGTTTGAGACTCAGCCACTCAGCTTAAGCAAAGTGCTACAGAGGGAGCTACGGAGAGCCAGTCCATAAGGAATATGGGGCAGAAGGACTTGTTGGGAATAGAATTGGGCTGAATAACGGCTTCAAATGTTTACAGGGAACTGGAGTTACTCCGTGAAATTGTCCCTGAAGGGCTGGAAACTTGCAAATGCTGGTAGGAATTTAAAACAACAGCATCTCCCAGCCAGAACTTGTGCCTGCACACACACACACACACACACACAGAAACTCCAAATAAAATCAGAGACAAACTCCAGATATTTGGCAGATCTCTGTGTAAATGACTGAAAAAACATTCTAAATTTTATTATAAATGATCTCCCTGCAGTAGCATTTGTGCTTTCCCATGCTGCATTACAGCCAGGGCCACACACAGCCCCAGTACTGCCCTGAAGATCCGGGGGAGCTGCTGAGATTCCCAGGGCAGATCAGGTCTGTTTTCCATACACAAACCACCAGGACCACTCAAAAAGCAGGTGTCAGGGGTTAACAGGAGCCAGGCACTCTGTCCTGTGTCTGCTGCATGTCAGCAAAGAGGCCTTTGCTTTGTCAGAGCCTGGATCTTTATTGGTGTTGATATCCCCCTGACCTTGTGCATGGAGAGGCTTGGAATACTGGGAGTGTCCATGTCCTGGTCTGACAGCTCTGCATGGCCAGAGGGCCAAACAGAACCAGAGAATCACAAGGAATTGGGTTGGAAGGGACCTTAAAGATCATCCAGTGCCACCCCCTGCCATGGCAGGGACACCTTCCACTATCCCAGGTGGCTCCAAGCCCCATCTAATCTGGCCTTGGACACTTCCAGGGATCCAGGGGCAGCCACAGCTTCTCTGGGCAACCTGTGTCCCTTCAAGCCAGATGAATCTTCAGGAGAAATACCCTTGGGCTATCTAGAAAAAAAAAGAAAACAAACTAAAAGGACAGAGCACAGAGAGGGACAGGAGATGTTTAGGAAGGAGAAGGGAGAGGGCACATTTTATTATGGTAGAAGGAAGGCAGAGGGTCAGAATGACACTGCAGAGAAAGGAGGAGAGCTTTAACTTTAGCTCTGCTGCTGTCAGGAAACCTTGAGCTGGAAGGAGGTGTTAGAGAACTCCAGAGCTCCTGAACAGCAAGTCCTGACATTCTCTCTCCATTATTTCACTTCAGCTTTGTCCTGCAGCACCCAGGTGCCTCTGGGTGTGTAAATACTGTAACCAAGGCATGATGCTGCTCCTCATTAACAACTTCCCCACTGCCCTCACTGTAAAAGTAGCCAGGAAAAGTTTTATATCTGAGACAAACATCACAATTAAGCCATTGCTGGGCTAACAAAGCTCTGGCTATACCTAACCAAGCACTGACCCTTCACCACCCATGTGTTTTGGCTCTGTGGCCAGACAGGACTTCCCTGAACCCCAGCCCAGCTCGGGGGCTATCCCACGCCACGGCCATTCCCAACAGATGAACACGGTGATGTGGGGACAAGGGGAGCTCAGCAATGTGGATGCAAGGCCTGAAGGATCAGAGGACTGCCCCGGGGTTGTTTGGTTTCTGCCTCTGTGTGCTTGGCAGACCCAGAGGTGCTCATTACCCGCCTTCACTGCCGGCACCACGTCCCGCTCCTTGGCCAAGTGCTCACGGGAGGCTGTGCCTGCTCCGTTTGCTCTGCAGCTGGTATTTGCAGAGGTTTTCCAGGAGGCAGATGCAATCTCTCTCCTGGCCTCCCAGGAGAGCTCCCAGCTAGCAGATCTCTGGCGAGGCCACAACACAGACCTTTTGCTACCTTTATCTACCCAAACAGAATTTATGAGCAGGGAAAAAGTCAGAGACCACCTTACTCTTTAGCCCCAGGTCACAGGAGTGCTGGTTTCTCGCAGCTTGGTCAGAGGAGAGTGAAAACGTGGCGGCCCCACAGCTAACAGGATTTTGCCGCAACCTTAAAATAGAAAAAGAAGGAGGAAAAGAAAAGCTGCATTGTTATTGTTTGGGGAGGGGAAAAAAAAAAAGAAAGCAACTTTCTGTCATTTTGACAAGGTCACGTGATGGAGGCCCCCTAAAAAACATTTGCAAAGTTGCAGTGAGCAAAGCTTCCATGTGACGAAGCCATAGCAACCCGTGCCAGAGACCAGAGGGGATGATCAATGTTTGCAATTAAAATCTCCTTTGTTTCGTGCTACTCACGCACAGCAACCCTTACATTTTGGCCATCGGAGCATACTCCAGGAGAGGCTGAGCCCAGGCTTTGTTCTGTGTCCTGTTCATTCTCTTCAGGCAGGAAACAAGAGCCATCCCAGGCAGCCAATTGTCTGAACCCTGCTTGCTTTTGTTCACAGCAGCAGCAGCGAGCACAAGGTCCCCCCCCCATCGCCTTTATTTTTTTTAATTCCCCACAATACATCCTTCAAAACTAAATTAGCAATACCCTGTATACTCTAATTGTGTTTTCAGGGGCACAACAATGCAGGAGAAAGGAGAGAACGATGAGGCAGCTCGTTATTAAAGGAAAAAAAATAATTAAAATCTCAACAGAGATGATACTTGGGTTGGACAACCAAAAAATAAAAAAGAAATAGGGGAGTTTGAGCAGATTTTTATTTCCCTGCCTGTCTTTTGTAACAGCTTTGCCTAATAACAGGTTGGTTTGATTTAAACGCGAGCAAACAAGGAGTGAGCTTCTCCTGAGAAACCAGGCAGAGTCCCTGAGCTTGGGGCAGAGCTGCCTCACTTAGCTCTAGGATGAGGCAACTAAAATCACTAAATCTTCATATGATGATCTGCCCACATCCCACGGGAAAGACCTTCAGTGCTGCAGAACAACCCTCAATTTGAACCTAAAGGCCTGGTAGAAATGTAAAGCTGTTATCACCTAGCAAATACATCATCCTCCTGAAAGAGAGTAAAAGGAAAGGAGAGCCTGGGGACTTAGGGAAAAATCAGCCTGGCTTCAGCGCTCAGAAAAATCTTGGGAGCAAAGAGTCAAGCAATCTGTCTCTTAGCACCTAGAAAATGGCAAGGGGATAAGTAGCATCCGGCCTCAATTTCCAAGGAACAAATCACATCCAACCAACCTAATTTCCTCCTATGACAGTGTAATGACCCTCGTGGGTCAGGGGAGCAGCAGCAGATGTAGGACAGCTTAACCTCAGCAAAGCTCTTGACATGCTCACGCAACATCCTCTCCATCAATAAATGCCTCGGCTACTTGGTCACCACAAACTGGCAATTGGTGTGGTCAAAAATGAGCCAAATTATTTGGGGCAGTTGGCAGAGGTCTGTTTGGGCCTCCCTCTCTACCACATTTCATCTTGCTGTGTGAAATCCTTTGGGGAGCTGCCAACGGGGAGCAGGAAGAGGATGAGAAAGAAAGAGTTGGAGACTTGGCTGCAGTCTGGAGCACAGCCAGCATGAGGAAGGGAGGTTGGAGCTGGTGATCCCACTGCTCCTTTCCAATCTTAACCATCCTGTGGTTCCCTGGAGGACGGGAGAGCCACCACCTGCTGTCTTGGGTTGCAATATGTAACCAGAAGTTGTATTCTATTTGTCATCTGTTGAAACTGGTTGGGGAGGAGTTTTCTTTATCTCTTCTGTGACCCATTCCTCATAACTCTGGGGAGGGGTTGGGTGTCCTCTGTCAATGGGCAGCTGTTAAACCAGCTGGGCAGTGTTTCTTTATCCCTTCCAGGACCAATCCTCCCTCCAGGGGATATCTGCTGTTGATGGGCCATCGAGGCTCACTGCATGGCTGACACAATTCCATCATCCCACTGGGACAGGCTGCACCCAAGAGTAATGCTGGGGAAGAGCCCAGCATTCCTACCTGGATAAACGCTGAGATTCAGAACACCAGCACAACCTGTTTTTTTCCACTGGAATCCCAGAGGAAGACCAGACCCATCTCACCACCACTGGATCCTTCTACAGGATCATCTCTACTCCAACAGAACCACATCTGTCATCCCAGGAGGATTTACTTGGATTGCTCCCAACACCCTGACCAACAGGGGGTCCGGTTGTATTTCTGACTCTGTCAGGGTTTCTAGGATTTTTGTTTGGTTGTTTTTTTGTATGACTACATTTGTATTTTTAATATTCCCAGTAAAGAACTGTTATTCCTTTTCCCACATCTTTGCCTGAAAGCCCCTAATTGCAAAATTATAATAATTTGGAGGGAGGGTGTTTACATTCTCCATTCCAAGGGAATACCTGTCTTTCCAAACCCAGACAGCTTCAAACCAGTGGTCAGAAGCACTGACCATTCAATGACCATTTCCCCAGAGTGTTGGTGGTGAGATGCAAATGCTTGGGGGGGATCTCCAAAACATCAAAAATACCCCCAAAACCATGCTCATGTCTCTCCTGACACCTGCAGGTCTTTCTGTTGAAGTGGTGGGATGGATCTGCAGACACTGGCCATGATATAATCCTCTGGTGGGAGGTGGAACTAACTGATCCTGACTTTCTACTTGGAAGGAAAACTCAAATAATTGACTAAAAATGCAATGCAGACTTCTGCAAGCTTCTCCAACCCCACACACTGGTCTTGGGACTGATGGAAAAACATCATTGCTGGATTGGAAAATTTTAAACAAAAGTGGGGCAAAGAAAATATTTCACATCTGGCTTTGAGACACATTTAAAAATAAACTTTGAACCCCCAGACATGGAGATTGAAGTAAAATACCAACTCCCTTCCCCCCTGCACTCAAATTGGGAGATATTGATGGCTTAAAGACCTTGTCTTAATTTTCTCCATGACTAATCTATTCAGTTTTCACTTAAGGAACCCTCTGTGGTATAATGAGACAGCTGTTGCCTTCTATCCCTCCCCTAACTCCCCCAGCTAGGAAATTAAATTTAAAACCACTGCTTTAAATAGGCCTGGCACTGTTTCATCTCTTCTTGAGCTGCTCTGGGAGCTTCTTATCCATAAGTGCAGGTGTCAGGTCAATCAAAATTCACCCAGCTCTTCAGGTCTGCCCAAGTCAGTGATTTGTAAGGAAATGGAGAGATAAAACTTATAGATCTCACCCCTGTGGGTTGAGTTGGGTTTATTGGTTATTTGTTTGTTTGTTTCTAAGTGGTAGATGGATTTGCTTTGGGGTTTTAAGGTAAATAATAGGATTCTAGACTAGGTTGTATCAGAATAGAGATAAGGAAGGATTTTTTTTTTTCCATGATGAGGGATCCTAAAGGTCATCTAATTCCAACCCCCTGCCATGGGCATGCTTCCACTATCCCAGGTTGCTCCAAGCCCCATCCAGCTTGTCCTTGAACACTTCCAGGGCTGGAACAGCCACAGCTGGGAGTCATGAAATTGCCTCTGTTTGGCTACTCCAAACTGCTGTGGACTAAAACCTGGTGTCTGTCGTTGGCCTCCTCATTGAGATCTGCTGCCTCAGAATGGACACTCAGTGTCCCAGGGCCACCAGAGAGGGTGGCAGAGCCATCCTCACCCTGCAGGGCTGGAGATTGGGTCTCACAAAAGCACTTCAGACAAAGGTGTCTTGGCAATTGCTCCCCTAATGACTCTGAAATTAGCAGCTGCAGACAGAAAATGAGAGGCAGTTTAATGTAACATGGGAAGACATTCCTCTGCTTCTCGCTTCTATGCTCTGATTGGGAGAAAATCACATGGACAATAACAGAGTTTCTGCAGACTTCCCTTTTATGTGAACAACGTGGTTCAGACTCTCACCTGAGCCCCCCTTTCATGCTGCTCCCCCTCTCTTGCTCGTGCATTTCCCTTCTCTCACTCACTTTTTACTCCCTTTGATCTCTCTCCAGTGTCTCATAGCCTGTTTAGGCTCAGTTTTCAGCTTAAGCCAAATCAGCTCCATTAAAAGAAATCTTGCTTAAATGAAAGAAATACAGAGCACATGGGAGTATCAGTGTCACAGCTTGTCCCTAAATTTCTGAGGGGCTGGTTGGAGAGTTTCTGGGTCATCCCTTTTCTGTACATGTTTAGCACCCACTCATGTCCCACATTCACCTATCCTTACCCTACGAAGTTTAGAGCATCTTCTACAGAGTTCCTCACCTATCAGATTCTCCCAGTAACTCTGGCAACACCAGGGGCTGCTTCAGGCAGCTGGAAAATCTACCCTCCCAGAATAAAACATCACGGAAAAAAATAAAAATAGGCTTTTCACTGGCTTTTTTGAGCTCTCATTTGACTACATTATACCAAGAAGGGACCCAGCCAGCCCAGCAGAGGCCCCAGATCCATGGACAGCTGTATTCCAAAAATTACCCAGAATTGCATTGCATATTTTATGCCATATTTTTGCTGACCAAGTCCTTCCTCATACCATATCCTTATGGCATTTCCTTATGGCACATGGAAAGGATTGGTGAACATTAGAGGACATCTGACATTGCAATCATATAAATCATATAAATCACTGCAGCCATGATTTACCTGGAAGGTCACCACATCTGTGGAAGGACGCAGGGGAGGTTTTGAGGAAAAATAAGGATTAACTTCCTGAGAAATGTCTTCTGCAAATAAAGCCAATGAAATTACATTTTGGTATTTTGGAAAGGGGGGGAAAAGGGCAGAGACAAGAGGATGCACGTAAAATGAGGGAGGTAGGCTGAGAATGGCTCTCTCTGTCTCAGACGACAGGAATGAGACAGATATTCAATGCAAAGGAAATCTCTTGTCTTCCAAAGTGTAATTAGACTGAGGGACTCATTTCCATAAGATGTCAATGAGGCCAGGAACTCAGCCAGACACAAGGATGGCTCGGACATTTATGAGGATAACCCGAACATCTGAAGTTGTAACAGTCGATGTAAAATAAAAAAACTCTCAGGAGGGATCTAACATCCTATGCTTCAGACTTTAAATTAATCTCTTAGTTATTAGGAAGACACCTGGCTATGGGGGAACAAATTATTTTCCCTCTGTCTCAGAGTGTACCAACACTTTCCTTTGAAGCTTCTGCCAAAGACCTCAGCCAGGAGCAGTGTCCTGCTTTGACAGCCCAGATCCCTGGGTGCTGGGAGAACCCCTGTGTGACAGGGGAGAAGATATACCTTAATTATGTGTATTTGGTGATCTAGCTCAGATGCCAAAATGAGAGCAGAAGGCAAACTCTGCACAGGAAGGCAAAACCTTGCTGGTCCCAACTCATGCTTTTTTACCCTGGGGTTCTTCACCCTGAATTCTCTGTGTGGGCAAGAACAGCAGGGATGTATCTGTGCCCTCAGCCCAAGAGGAACACATCACTACACCTTGGTTGTCCTCTTGTATCCCTCACTCTGGACACCCAGGAGCCCTCACTCCCTCAGTCCTTCCAGCCACGAGGAAATACCAACCCTCTTTGCCTTTATTCTGCTTCTGCACTGCCATTCCCTGTGCTCCCTTTCCAATTTTAAAGGTTTCTGGCTGGAGTCAGAGCATCAGTGGTGCGAACTCAGGATAAATCAGCCAGAGAGTTTGCACTAAACATGGCGATTTTACAGGCCAGGAATTTGGAGGCCAGTGGGTCTCATCATGAAAATCTGTGCTGTGGTGTGGAAATCAGGCTCATCATTAAAATGTGTTAATCAGTTCATTCCTTCCAACCTGAAGCAGGTCTTTTACCCTGTGGCTGAGATGGGTTGGTCTGTGGCATCCCTTCCTTGGCAGGAGGGAGCAGGAATGTTCATGGGCTGCGGTTTGCTGCTGTTCCTTGGGTGATTTTGAACAGCAAAATATCCTCTGGGATGGGAGAGATCAGGCTGCTGTAGGTCCAAACATCTCCCCCTCCAGGTATCTGCATCCATCAAGCCTTGGGATTTCATCTCCCACATTTCCTCTGCCCAAGCTCTCTCTCCCCTTCATGTCCCTGAGAGCCCAACAGCATCAAGGAGCAATTTTTGATGAACTGCTCATTTCCCAGTGGAAAAGGCCAGGAGCCCACATCTTTGGTTGGATGATGGGAATCTTTAGATGTATTCCAGCTACAGAAAAATGAAAATGTCCTTTAGATCAGGGTAACTAATCCTGCTTATGCTGTAAAGCCCTGGATGAACAGTCGATTCTACTTTCTTGTCAGATCCTAATCTGACATGCTGATAATGAAGAAAGGGAGGAGAAATCACAGGGAGGAAATCAGGAAGAAAGCTGTGTCATTGGGGAGGGGTGGGGGATTTGCAGGTCAGGAGGGGAAGGGGAAGGGGGAAAGGGAGGGAGCATGGACAAGCTTTAAAATTAAATTGAATATTAGGAGCCGGAAAATCTAATGGAGACAGGCTGCCCTGAAAGTGATACAGGCTGGAGATGGAGAGAGACAAAGGATGACAGTGGATCAGTTTAAGCATGAAAGAATAGAAAGGAAAAGAAAATAATGTTGGCTTGCAAGGCTGAAATCAGATTATAGTTTCCTCCAGTGAATTAACTCTCCCCTAATGTAGTGCAGGGGGCTTTGCAGAGCTGGTGAGATCCCCTGTTGGGTGGCACTGGGACATTAAACTGAGATGTGTATGTGTCTCATTATAAGCCTGGCCATGTTAAATCTCCCAGAGAGCATCCTGAGGTGTGCTCTGGATGTTCCTGTGGGGAGGGAGATGTCAGAGGTGTTTGGGTTTGGAGGAGGCCATGCAGTGAAATGGACACCTGTGTTTGGAGGGTGTGACATTAAGTTTCGCTGTGCGTTTGTGTCAGCCAGAGTCACCCTAAGGCCCCAGGCTGCCCCTCAGGATGGAGCTGACAGGGACCCACCTGCAGCTGGGGGTCCCAAGGTCTCCAGAAGCTGCTGGCCCATCCCCAGCAGGTAATATGACCCAGCACTGGGATGGAGGACGCAGCTGGAGACCAGGAGGAGGCTGTGGGATCTCACACTTGTGGGGTTCCCCAATGGACTGAGCAGAGCTGGAGATGTTGTGGGGGCATTGGGCAGTCCAGCCAACAGTAACAGCATTGTCTCCTCTGTGGAGATTTGGCTGAGGAAGAGGAGGCTGGATGGGAGCCAAAATGATTTTTTTTTTGGTCAACCATATTCATGAGTGTCAGAGCCAGCAGAGCCCAGCCTTTATGTTTGTTGTTTCTCCAGCTCTCTAGGATTTTAGATCAGGATGACAGTGGGATGAAGTCCAGATCAATAGGCAGCCTTCCCTCTCTCCCTCCTGCCAAATCTTCTCATTTGTTTTCTTGTGCCTGTAGCCTGTTAATCCTGCCCAAGCAGGATTAGCTTGATTTGAGATTATCAGTGCAAACACCTGAGCTCTCCCAGTGGTTATTTGTTACAGGGGGACATGCAGAAGCTTTCATCTTCATGAGACCTGCTAGGATCCCTCTCCTTAGTGCTCCCAGACCATCAGGTGTGAATGGAAAACTCTTAACCGAAGAGGAAAAGAGGAGAGGGAGTCATGGGACTCAGGGAAAGACAAATGCAGGGGTGCTCAAGGAGCTAGAATGAGCTCTCCATAAGGAGTAAGGGGATAATCTAGGATGCTGCAGAGATGACTAGGGAAGGCATGAGATGGAATACATAAAATCAAGAGTGTCAAGGAAAGGAGGAGTGGATAATGGTTTCTCACAGACTTTTCCAGAGCAGGAACTTGGGGGTCCCAGAGAAAGTGCAATCAAGCTGTGGAGTTTCTTGCCACGGATATATAGTTGGTGCTCAAAGTTAATGAGGGTTCAGGGAAGAGCAGAGAAGTTCAAAGAAAAATCCAGACAGTGTTATTAAATTCAGAGAGAATTTATGGAAGTCCCTGAGTCTCAAATGGCTGGAGGCAGGGAAAGTACCAGGGAGGAAACTCCACAAACCCTCGACTTGTCCTTATGCATTATTCATACGCCTGTAGCTACTTTTGGAGAGAGACAGTTGGAAGGAATAACCTGTGGAGATGATCTGCCATGGGCAGGGACACCTCCCTCTATCCCAGGATGCTCCAAGCCCCTCCAGCCTGGCCTTGGACACTCCCAGGGATCCAGGGGTAGCCACAGCTTCTCTGCGCACCCTGTGTCAGGCCTCACCACCCTCACAGGGAAGAATTTCTTCCTTATATCCAAATCTAGATCTCTCTTCTTTCAGTTAAAAACCATTCCCCTTTATCCTATCAATACCTGCTCATGTAAAAAGCCTCCCTCCCTCTTTTTGATAAGCCCCCTTTAAGTACTGCAAGGATAAACCTTGGATCTCTGAGAAGAGTTAAAGTCACAGTTTTTCTTCCTTAGATCAAGCCTGGCTAAGCGTGAGTGGTGTGACAGCACTTGAAACCAGAGCAAGGCTTGGCTTTTCCCCATGGTAACACAGACTCTGGATGGCAAAGAGAAGCTGCGACTCTTGCAGTGGGTTTTTTTGTGCCTTCTTTGTGGCCCTTGTCTCCTCTGTATTCCAAACACAAAGCAATCCCCACTGTGCTTCAGATAAGGGCAGGCCTATCCATACCTGGGTGACACAGTGCTGTGACAGTGACACACCCAATCCAACTTTCTTCAGGGACTGCTGGACAGAATCCCCGAGAGATACACTGTCCCTGGGATAATTAACCCTGTCATTTGTGCTTATGTGCAGTGCTTTGTTCCACCAGCCTGAGGACCTGGCCTTTAGGATTGCTTGTCTCTGGTCATTTCCTCCCAGATCCCTCTATCTGCTGGGAAAGGTGATAAATGACTCCCTGCTAACAACTCTGCATTTCTGCAGCACCTTGTGGAAAAGTTATCACTGGAGGAGCTGCAGATGATGCTGAACTTCAATTAGGCCTCAAATTAGTTGTGCAGGGTGACATTTTCCAATCATGCAACATTAGCATCCTCCCTAATTATGAAAATGTAAAGCTAACTTCTGTTTCATAATAAATTAGGCTTGTTCTCTCTATCTAAAACACACAAGGCCTCACACAGCACAATCTCCAGCAGGTCTTCTCCTCCTGTTTTGCTGATGCTCAGGGGCAGACTGAACCACAGGGACCTCCCTGTCCTCTAAAGGTCAGGAATGGTGTCTGGTCAGTGGGCAGGGGAAGGGAGAGCAGCAAAAAAGTGGGAAAATACGCTGAAGGAATGGGGCTTTATCAGTGCTGGGCACTGTCTTGGGTGTTCTCACACCACCCAGCATCTTTCTTCAAAAATCCTGCCCTCTCCTTTCTCCACTGAGCTTTGGCACCTCAGGTTTGCCCAGCCCATTTGTCCAACTCTGAGGGAGGTATTGGAGCCTTCCTTCAATCACTGTGCTGACAAATCCAGCAGGGAGCAAGATTGCAGGTATGCTACCACACACCTGATCCTCTTTATTCCCAACAAAACCAGGCAGCAGAGTATGCAGGTGAAAGGACATAGGAGGGGGGGGAAAAAAAAAAAAAAAAAGAGCAACCAGCATGTTGAGCTTTTGTATCAGAGAAGAGTTTGTGTAAACATAACTACTGAAGAATAGGAAAAAAAAACCCCTCAAATATTTTTTGTACAGTCAGAAGAATTAGAAGAAAGTTATTTTTTTGAGCATTTTCACAATAGTTGGGGGGATGTGTCTCTATTTAAGAGACCACTTAGAGCTGCCTTTTTGTGGTTTATGCTGGAAAAGGGATCAGGAACTACCTGGCTCTTGCCAGAAAAGTTCTGCAGGACTGGTGTGTGTTTCCTGGAGTCCAGCAGACATTGTTGAAAGTAAGTGAAGTCATTTTTGTGCGGGCTCTGGGCCACAGATCTTTCACCCTCCATGCATCCCGAGATATTCTGTGTCACTAAAAATAATGGGGCCTCTACAAACAGCCTGGAAACTGCTGGATTTTCAGCCTGGCTGAGTTTAGTAGGTTCAAGTGATGCTAAAGATGCCTGAAAAACAAGGCAGCCAATTATTGCATCTCTGCATCAGAAGGAACAGGGAGCTGCAGAGAGTGGCTGACAGGCAGCTAAATAATGCACTAATGAGCAGGATGGCTGGAATCTGTCACAGCACTAATGAAGGTCAGGATGAGACACCTGCATATTTTAAGGAGTGAGATGAGTGCATCTGAAGATGCCCAGATGTGACATTTAAAGAACAGAGATCATAAACTAAGTGCAATCACTGCTGAGAACTGGAGCCTGGGATTGCACAGGATACATGGATAAAAGAATTAAAAGCTGTTTAAGAACTGGAAGTGGAGAAGGCTTGGAGTCTGTGGAGAAGCTGGAGAACCAGAAACTTCTGGAGTGAAACTAATCCAAGGGAAAAGTCAATTCTGGTGTGTAGAAGCCCTCACAACATGCATAAAATTTTCCAAAAACTGGAGAGAGAGAGCACTCAGCTTGCCATGCAGGGAAAGGGGAGCAGCTGAAGCAGAGAAGGGGATTTGCAGTATCCTTTTCTACAGAGTAACCTAATTCACCATGAGAACACTGCAGAGGCACTTAAATAGGGCAAGGGAAAGCACTGTGTAAGCAAACTCACTGCAAAGCCCAGGGAATGCTGGAAAGCACAGAGAGTGGGCTGCAAACTGCAGCTCCTCTGCTTTCAGCTGCAGTTTTCATTTGAAGGCTCATTTATTGCTGCAAAAGAAAAAAAAAAACTAAACCAACAAACAAACCCCAAACAACCACCAAAAATATCAGGTTACTTTAGTTCAGTTAAAAGCTAAGCCTCCCCTTTAGGAGCCCAGGATATGAAAGGGGCAATGTCCTCTCTAAAACTACCTGTAAAAGTTCCAGAAGTGCTGCTGGGCACATCCTGTGGTCCTTGTGGTTTTGAATATCCAACTCTCAGCACAGCCACAGCTCTGAGTGCTCCTTCTCAATCCCACGTGCCACACATAAGTAAAAACCCAACAATAGGAAAATAATGCAATAACAAAGCAAAAAATTATCGGGACTTGATGGAAGATTTGCTCCTTTCAGACATCAGGACGTTTCCTCTCCCTGTTCCTTTCCCATGCTCTGAAATAATCTGATTTTTTTTTCTGCCACAGTGGGTTCCTTTCCTTTTATTTTTTTTCCCCCCAATCAATTCAATTGCTGCAGCGAGCCCAACAAGCATTTTGAATAATGAGTTTGTTTTCGGGGTTGAAGGGTTTTGCTTGCTCATCCTGGCTTTGGAGAGAGCTGCCTTTGTGTTCGCAATGCCAAAAGGGAGCCGTGGCTGCAGAGCACACGAGGAAGGATCAATACTTTAAATGCATTAACACTGGTGAGTTCCAAATGAAGTTAGTGGCTGCTGAGCATCACTGATTTCACAGTAAGTCTCAGTTCAGTTGGTTAATTTTTCTGAAGGATCAATGCCACAGCTGATGGTTACTGAAGTTTCTTCCTCCGCCAAGCGCAAGGGGGTTTTGAAATGAGCTCCACGGGGGATCACAAACCAAGTCGTCCGTGTAAATAAGAGGAGCATGGGTAATTCTCTTAATCTGTCAAGACCAGCACGGCAAAGACAGGAATCATAAAACCTGAACTAAACCAGCTTCGAATTTTGGATCTAAATTTCACAGTTCCTCTCATTGTACGGGGTCAGTCACAACCGCTGGGTCCGACCTCGCCAGAGCTCTCAGGGAAAATGGACTTGAAAGCCACGGCTTCCATCCAAACAGAATGCGAATTTCGGGTACGATTCTTGCAATATTGAGTCTTTCAGCATCCTAAACTCTTCAGGCAACCTTATGGAGGTAACTGATGCCTTTATACAGTCAATAAACTCTATATTGATCTCTTTTTTTCACTGGGGTTGGAGTCAAGCCTCCCTCACAGAATTAAGCTGTCCATAGGCAGAGTGCATGATTCCCACTCCAAGAAAGAGAGGAAGGGGATGGAAACATGGGTGGAAGAGTGCAGGCAATGGTTTAAGAGGAGATTGTATGTTGGGAGGAGAAAGAGACCCAAGGTCCGGAGGGAAAGAAGAGTCAACAAAGCAACTAATGCAGAGCAATTTTGTCTGGGGGGACAGAAACTTGAGGAAGCATCAGTAAGGGAAATGGAGAACAGAAAATGCATCCCTTTTTAAGGATATTTATGCACACCAGCAAAACAAACCCACCAGTCAAGACTCAAAGTACCCAGGAACTCAGTGTGAGCAGTTGCATTTGGAGCTATGTGGTAATTAAGCTAATCTAGACTATCTGAAGGAGGGTTTAACTCCATTATTCCCAGTTTAGCAAGGAGGGCTCCATCATAGCTCCACATTTATCATGGATTTGAGTCTCAGTCATTTAAAGGACAGGAATGCTCAGCACAGAAGTCCAGCTGAATTTCAGGCCCTAAAGACTTAAGTCTATACCCACCATAGCTCCCCTCTTAGGTATCTCAAGAACTTTTCATATCAGCTTTCAGACCAAAAGAAAAGATCTACCAAGGATCAGATCAGTGGAAATGTCCACCCACAGCTGACTTAGACACAAAGCTTGTCATTGTTCTGATCTGATTTTTTGCTTTATTTTTGCTGATTGTCACAACTTCAAGCAGACAAAATTCCTACCTTCACCTGGGGGTGATTGCCACCTTGCTGCAACTTTCATATCTTTTTTTTTCTGCCATAGTGGGTGTAGCCCTGGTTCCAGGCCTGATGTTTTGGTTTTTCTGAAATTCTTTCCCAGGAAAACTTGGTAAACATGATGAATGTTTTTGTAACAGTATTTTCATTCCTTCTGACAGGAGGGACTTCTTGATGTCCCTCTGGTTTGACCAATGTGATTGAAGAGGTTTGCCTTTGTTTCACCAATCAAATTGGTCTGTGTAAAACAGTATATAAGGGAGACACCATCCCTAAATAAAGAGTCATTTTTAGCCTTCTGGTTCTCAGAGTCTGTGTCATTTGTAGTCTAAAACAACAACAAGTGGGTATCATTCATATCATTACCATGTCATAAGAAATATGGTTCTTTCTTGTAACCCTTGTTCTGGATTCCACAGCCCTGGAAGTGCTCCAGGCAAGGCTGGGCAGGGCTTGGAGTAACCTGGGATAATGGAAGGTGTCCCTGTCCATGGCAGAACTGGATGATCTTTAAGGTCCCTCCCAACCCAAACCCTTCTGTGATTCCATGATTTCCAAATCCAACATATACAAAAGTTATGGAGCAAACTCCTTCTTAAAAAAACCCCAACCATTTTTAAATAATAACAAAGCTTTCCACACTTTGCTTGGCTGGAAATGGCATTCCAAGCAATTTTTCCCCTACCGTATGAAGGCTTGGAATATTCTTGCCTCCTTTTCCAAACAGAAGACAAGAATCACAAGTAGTCTTGTGATGCCCATAAAGGTGGTGGATCTTTAAATAGAGTTTCTTGATGCACTTGAAATTTCTTGACTAAAACAAAAAGTAAAAAAAAGTAGACATTTTCATGCATATTTGCACAAAAAAAAAATCCCAACCAAAAGCAGCACATCTTTTATTTTGGGATAGGTGGCCTTAGCTTAAAAAAAAAAAGGATAATGAGACTTGTGCTAAAAATGGAGAGCTGTCAACACTATGCATTCTTGCTATACATTAAAAGTCACTTAGAAAGGAGCAGGAACTTGGGCTATTTTCATGTATGCACAGAACAGGTGGGGAATTTGCAAATTGCTGACAACATTTTCAAATTTGACAAATAATAAAAAAAACCCTAAACAGCAACAGAAAACTTTGCCCTACCCCCCCAAAAAAGTTTGTGTTTGTCCATCCTTCATTTCCAGAAACTGGGGATTATATGTGAGATGATTGTTTTCTGGCACTGATATTAGAAGATTTGCAGTCTAAAAGGGAAAATATGTTCTATTACCATCAGCAGCAGGGGTTTTCAAGCCTTTATTCATAGACCCACAGGGTCACAGAATGGTTTGGACTGGAAGAGATCCAGAGTCCATCCAGTTCCAACCCCCTGCCATGAGCAGGGACACCTTCCACTATCCCAGGTTGTTCCAAGCCCTGTCCAACCTGGCCTGGGACACTCCCAGGGATGGGACAGCCACAGTTTCATGGACAACCTGTGCCAGGGCCTCCATGGGGACACTCTCAACCGGGTATTCCATCCTATGTGACAGGCAGACTTTGGAGCTGACACTCGTGAAACAATATTCCCAGACAGTAAAATCCTTCCCAAAGCTCATTAGCCGGACGTTGGCTGGTGCTCCGAGGACAGAGACTGTGTCAGGTTGTTTAATCTCTTTCCTGGATGGCCTCGGCTCCCCACAGAGATGCACAAGGCTTTGGAGGAGCCCACAGAGGTTCAGGCCTGGATGCTGATACCTCCTGGAAACAACAGCCACGGCCTGATTGTGTGGAGCTGTGTCTGCTTTCATCAGTTCGGAGTCTGGCACCTGGAGACCTCAGTGAATATCTCCCTTTTTTTTACTGCTACGTTCTCTCTGCAATTGATGCAGGGGAATGAAAAGGAGCAGGTTTGCACTGGCAGGAAGAAAGCTGCAGGTGCTGGGAAGATAAGCACTGCAGGGTTTGAAAGGCTTTTAGGTGGCTTAACACTTGCTTAACCAGCTGTTAATTAAACAAGACATGCAGATAAGTTACAAAAGTGCCTCCAGTGCCCCCTAATGCTCTTCCTAACTATTGGTACAGCCTGAATAAGGGGACAGGACGTTTCCAAAGGCCACAGCGCCAACTCTTTGATCCTCTGAGGTTCACCCCCCAAGTTCTCAACTTTCTTTGACCCCTTTTAATGAATAGTATCCAGCAGTATCATCGGGAGGAGTTGTTGGAGGATTTTTCTTCAAGAAATGCTCCATGAGTTATTTTTTGAAAGGAAACAAGGAGTTCTAATTTCTCTGGGGTAATTACTGCAAGACAGGCTGAGGCAAAGCAGTTGAAGTACATTTATTTCATCACAGGCATAATGCTAATTCAAAAGCCTATTAAAAATGACACAGACAGGAGGAGTTCAGCCTCCTCCATCCCTTCACAGCTTTACACTTCCTTAAATTCTTTCCCATGTGTGTTGTATATTCTCCCTGAACTAGGTAGAATTTTGTATCCACACGGTCTGACCAGTGCTGAAAAGTCTCTGTTCTTTATTTCCCAGGCCATCAGCAAGGGAACAGACATGCATCTATTTTCTGTGACAGGACAAGAGGAAACAGCCTCAAGCTGTGCCAGGGGAGGCTCAGGTTGGATATTAGGAAAAAATTTCCTCACTGAAGTGTTACCAAGCGTAGGAACAGACTGCCTGGGGCAGTGGTGGTGTCACCACCCCTGGAAGTTTTCAAAAAACCTTGGATGTGGCACTTGAGGATGTTGTTTAGTGGTGAATATGATGGTGGTGCTGGGTTGGACTTTATGATCTCAGAAGTTTTTTCCCTCCTTAACGATTCCATAATTTAAACAACTCCACGAAGTTAAGACATTTAACTATTACAGATTTTAATTTCTTGAATGTTCTGTATTTTACAGTCCTTCCTCCACTCCCTTATCAGTAACAGCACTCCTGCTCCTGAGGTAGGAGTCCTCCACACAAAACCTATTAATGCTTGCAAGGAAAACCAACTGACTCTACCCAGGATCAGCAGCTGACAGAGAAACTAAATAGATCTCTTTAGCAACTGGATAGCCTTATATTTCAGTGGTATTGATCCACTGAAGTGTTATTTTGGCCATATTTCTGCCTGCAAAAATCTTTGATGCCATGCAAAATTACTCAGCAGACAGGGTGTGAATTACAGTCTATAGCCATTAGCAGACTGCTAAAAAAGATTTGTTTTAATGCTCTAAAAATGGCACATGTGGTTCTGACTCTACTCATATTAATATAAATCTGTGGGGGGGAAATGCTCTCTTTGTAGAATTTGTTTCTTGATAAGTTAGAATGACTTGAATCAGACCTCCAACAGTAACTGCAGGGGTGGAACAGGTTGCTCAGAGAGGTTATGGATGTCCCATCCCTGGAAATGTTCAAAGCCAGGCTGGTTGAGACTCAGAGCAGCCTGGGGTAGGGGAAGGTGTCCATGAACTTGAAAGGGAAGAGAAAGCCAGGGATAGAGGGGTTAGACAAATCTGTTGGATGAACACAAGCACTTCCAAAAGAAACAAGGACAGCAGGGATGGGACAGGGGAGAGGATGGTGGGTTTGGCCTCATTGTCTGGTTTTCGTTCAGACTCAGGTGCTGCCAGGCAGAGCTGAGCAGTTTTGGTTAGATGCCATCTCAAAAAGGGCACAAGGAACAGCAAAATCCTAATTTCATGAAGCCTCCACTTCATCCACTCTTTGGTTCATCCTCACTGAAGTAAAGTGCTGTGGGATTCTAGCTGGATCAAGGATGGGAACATGACAAATGTCAGGCCAGTCTGGCCTCCAGAGTGGGGGAACACAACCCTGCACCCTTGAAAGGAGAAAGGACAAGAAGGGACATTAAAGTCCACACAGAAACCCTCAGGACTGGGTCCAACCTCTGGAAAAAGGCAAGGCCAGTGGCTCATTAAACAGGGCTGGGCTGTGGGGTGGAAAAACCTTTATGAAAAGCAGCAGCTCCTTTCCTACACCTGTGAACAGGGGCAGTGGCATTGACCTTCCTTTGGAAAAGCACGCAGGGATTTAAGGATGGAAAGTGCTGCTTCAGCACTGTTATTTTTCTTCAGATGGAGTTGTTCAGAGGCAGGAGGGGTTTTAGTACTTCTTTTAATTTATTTTGTCATGGCTGTTCATCCAAGAGCACTAAGGGAATTTGGCTCTCATCCTTTCTGGGCTGTGTGAGGCAGCACACGTCACACCTGTGCCTCTGTGTCTCACCTGGCAGTGCTCTGATTTGGGAGACAACACACCTAAGAAGGGTGGGAACAGATTAGGAAAGGTCCAGCGGGGCTGGTGAAGCTTTTGGGGTGGTGCAATATTATTTTGCTCTCTTTGAAGGGAGGAGGGGTTTCCTTAAAAGTGTTCAGAAAAGCAAGCTGCTCCTCTGGCCCTCGGCAAGGTGTTCCCTGAGTCCTGGCCACTTCTCACTTGGAATTCTCTTAATTCTGTCCTTCCTGCCAAGGGTCAGGGACCCAAATCTGAGACTGAGACATCACAGGAGAGGCTGTTTCCTTCAAGTTTCCAGCCCTGTTTTATGCTGATTCAAAGATATGAATATTTGGTTTGGATAATTAGCTGCAACTTTTATCTGAACTGAGCCTCGAGTGCTCGAGGATTTTTTCCCATTTCTGCTATGGAGTCATGGGATTTATTTCTCCTGTGGCCTGTTACAAATTCAGATCAGATAGCTGGGGTTTATCCTGACCTGACCTGACCTCAGTTCATCCTGATTTTCCTCCTCCCCAGAGCCAGGAAAGCATCACAGGTAGAGAACACTCAGGTTAAACAAGCAAGGTGCATTCTGCAGACTGGGAAAGAAATCCACTCCTTTAGCCTCAAAATGCTTTCTCCTCCCTACTTTAGGTGATAGCCAAAGCCTGGATTGCTCTTTAAAATATTTAACTGTGGGAAATAATTTGTTTCCTTCAATCTGCTTATAGGCAGAGTATTTTTTTTTTAATATTAGAGAAATCAGCACATTTTTCCCTGCAGCAGCTGCACTTTGGTTTATATTAGAGAGAGACTGATAACTTTACAGAACAGCACTCACAGCCCTTCTCTGAAACCCTCAACACCCACTCACTCCAGAGCCAGTCCCTGCAGAACAAGGGAAGATTTACAAGGCTGGGGATGGCAAAGGAACATTTCTGGTAATAACCAGAGCAGGGTTTCCCTTCTCTCACTTGTGGAAAAGACGGGTCATGAGGGTTGACTGGGGGATGCATAAAAATGAATTCAGTTTTTGGACAGACTTTGGGAGCATGACTTAACCCATTCAAACAGCCCTAAAAAAAAAATCTCAGTTCTTCTCTGACCACATGATCCTTCTAGCTGCAATCAAGAATGGTTCTCCAGTGCCACCCCACCACAAAAGGATTCATGCCAAGCCCTCAGGCCAGAGGAGGGTCAGGATTTGGGCTGCCAGGCAATTTATCCTCCTCTTGCATGAGGACATTGGTTCATCAACCAACTCAGATGCATTAAGGATTTGCTGATAAATCCAAGTGGAAGGAGAGGACAAGGTGAACTGGCCCCTCTTAAGCTCCTATAGGTCTGAGCAGGAACTAAAACACCCTGCAAAACATGCAGATTTGGGGAATCCCTGCCAAAAGGAGAGGGGATGCAACCCTAGGCTGGTCTAGCACAGGAATGGGCACTCCTGGGACTGTGCATGAATTTGTAGAGGGTAAATGAGTGGTAGGGAGAAAGCTGGAGGGATCTTTGTGTCCAGAGCTGGTGATTCCAACACATTCTGTGTCACCAGGGCTCCTGCACCACACCTCCAACACTGCAGTGTGGCAGAGGGGAGGGGAGGAGGGGGAAGAGGGAGAAAATGGAAAGAGAAGCACAGCTCCCCGGGCTGGCATTTTAATATTGAAAGGCTGTGAAATCTAATAAGAGCTACAAGGGAGGGTGATGCATATTTTCCTCGTGCTAGGATGAAATTGGGATTCAATAACTAAATGTGACAAAATATGCAATTTCCCATAGATTTCATGCAGCAGGGCGCTTCCTGTGTAATAACCTTAAACCAGGATTTTTTTCCCTTAGCCCAACGAAGATCTCTTGCCTCCATCTTATCTGAGTAATAGTTCACCCCCATGAAGTACAGGCTGCCACTTTAGCTGTGCTTTATCACTGCCTGTTGGCACATGGCGAACAAAAGTTGATTTTTTCCCCCTTTTCTTCCCCATTAATGATATCTTCCTGCTTCTTCCTGTGAGAAATAAGCCTGAGCTGTGAATCGTGGGGGAAGAGTAATTTTTAGTTGGCCTCGGTCTCCTTTATGGCACTGAGGTGCAAAGAGCCTTTGAAATGTGTTTCATTAAGACCTCTTGGAGATGCCTGTTGATTTCAAGGCCATATTGACCAGTGCAGAGATGGTGGGAAAACTGCAGCAAAGCTGCTCCCATCCCCTGGGGTGAAGCCCTGCCCTAGATGTCATTTTCTAAGTGGGGTGACATGTTGGACATGGGCTCATGACCTCGATCCACACGATCTGACTTTGGGGTTGGATCTAATTCTGAGGTTGGCCTGGCCTTGAACAGGGGGGAGTTGGACCAGGTGACCTTCAGAGCTCAGTTGCCACCTCAATTATTTCATGGCTTTGTGCACAGTTGTGCCTTAAAACCCCTGGTGTGAAGGGTGAGCTGGAGGTGTGTGTAAATAAAGGGCACGGGGACATGATCACAAGTGCTCCAAGGCCTTCATTTTCACCTCTTACTGCCTGTCAGCAGTAATGGCCTGTCCCTGTAACCCTCCCCTTCCCCACTTTTGCAGAGTGAGCTTCTCCCACGGGCTGTTCACATGCCCTTAACTCCTCCTTCACTAAAAAAAAAACCCCAAGAACTCTTGCTTAACCTCCTAACCGAGCTTTATTCCTACACGTGCATCCAGCGGGACCTGCAGCGTGTTAGCTCGGATTGCTGCCCACTCCTGATCATCTGAAGCAGCCAAGTTAGAAGGGATTATTAATCAATAAACAATCTGCCTTTAATCAAACACGTTTCACTTGGCAGCCCGGGGAGGGGTGAGCACACGGGCAGGAGGGCTCAGCAGCCCACGGGAACTTCTTGAGCTGCCCAACACTTTGATTGCTTGGTGTGGCCAAAGTGAGAGCTCCCTTCTGGCCTCCAACCCAGGAGGCTCTGACTGCCAGTCCAGGGGTACCCTGGCTATCCACAATCTCCCTCCTTCCCTCCCTGCTGCAGGTACAGCGCCAGCATGGTCGGGAATCAAATCCCCGTCACCGCTGAGGTTTCAGAACCGCAGTAATAAAATGTGCAAAACGACACCCTCCCTCCTTGCTTGCCATCAAAAGGCTCTGTCTTTGTTATTGCAGGCAGTTTGATTTTGTCTTATCACTTTCCAGCTGGGTATGTGATGATTTTATTGGTGTGCACTGTTACTCTGCCTGCCCTGGCCGAGGCTGGAGATGCTGGGGAGAAGATTTTTTTTTTTTTTTGCTCTCCTCCAGCCACACTCCATTAAGAAAGAAAACCCACAAAAGCAGTGAGCTAATAAAGCAGCTCCAAAGGAAACCCTGTGTAATTAAAACCTCTGGTAACACCAGCCCAACGTGAGGAGGGTCAGACTCAGAGCCTCTCCCGCTAATGTTTGACTCGAATTTCAGCTCGGGGTTTGAGTGTCGAAATTTAATGGCCCATCTGATTCAATGGAACTTATTGTCATTGCCAGTTAACTGGGGTTGATATCAAGATAACAGCTTATGAGCAGTTTCTGTGTGGTCCTGATCACTGGTATTGATTTCAATAAGGTGTGGGCTGGATCCCTGACACTCTAATTCTGAAATCAATGGAGCTGGGACGCTTCACTCCGCCTCAGCGCCAGGGAAATCAGGTACATGCCTTTAACAATAAACCAACCATTTAAATTATTTGTGCAGTCCTTTAGGGAGCTCTGCCAGGCAAAGCAGAGATCCTGCAGATGTAGAGAGTATGTGAGACAGGGGAAAATATTCAGGTGTCTTGAGCAGAGGGATGCAAGGAAGGGAATTTACTGATTCTCACTCAAAGCACTGTCTGGTGTGTTTATGGAAGAGCAGCGCCTGGGAGAGTCAAGTAATCCCATCCTGGGGGATGTGAGCACTCAGACAGACCAGCATTCCCATTCATTTTGGGATGGGGATGGAACATGATTATTCACAGCAAATTGGACCTAAAATTGATCATGGCATCCCAGCCCCAGCCTAAACTTCCCCCGGAGTGCAGGAAATAAAGCAAAGATGTTAAGGAGAGGAGAGAGCAGGTAAGGAAGGATCTGGAAATGCACCTGCATTTCTGTTGGAGCACTGTGGTGCAAACTGCAGCTGTGAGGGGAGTACAAAAATCTTCATGGAAGTGGAACCCTGGATGAATGAGCAAGGTTCTCTCCAGAAATGCCCTTTTCCCTTTCATCTGATTCAGGAGAAAGCGTGGTGCCTCCAAAGGTGAGTCTGAGAGCCTGCTCCATGGATAAGATGGAAGTAAACCTCGTTGTGGTGTGATGCCTGGCTCAGGGCTGGCACTTGTCACCAGAGGACACCCATCCAGAACTCCCCAGAAAAGGACCCTTAAGGAGAGTTGCAGCACAATAAAGAGAAAAACCTCCTGCCCTAAAGGCTGGGAGGTGTTTCTTTTCTGACACCAGTGATGAGGAAAGAAACTCCTTGTACCCTCTAAACAGGTAAATATTAGCTGAAAGGTGATTCTTAAATGCTTCCCCCCCCCCCATTTTTAATGCAGACTGATAGGTTGGTTGCTGCAAGTCTTGGATGCACTAAAGAAACTCAAGCTCCAGCAAGTGCAATGGCGTCAGCTGAGGTCTCCAACTTCATTCTCCCTTGCACCTAAGCACTGGGCTGTTCTTGCAAGCAGAGAAGCCACACTCAGACCCTGCAGGCAGTATCACTCCTTGGCCCTCCTTAATTCCTTCTGGACTTAGAGAGACCAGATGTAAACCATGCCCAGTGCAAAGTTCCTCTAAGGAAATGTAAATGTTACCAGTTACAGGTACCCTGCCACATCTCTTGTTATCATAAGGCTTATTTTACTCTACTACTGTTTCTCAACATCCAGAACTTCATTAGATTTATCTGGGAGCTGAATTTAAAAACAATGGACATCAGATTTTCACAGGCTCAGCTGGTCCTGAATCATAAAGATTCCTCAGGATTTGGTCCCTCGCTCCCAACTCTGGACATGGATTTCCTCACATGGAGATCTTACTGCCATGCCTGTGGCAGTGCTGTAGACTAATAAATAAAGCTGGATTTCCCTTTTTTTTTTCTTTTTTTTTCTTTTTTCCCCTCTTTCTCTCAGGAGAACTTAAAATAACTCAGATAATGTGGCCCATGCTGGTGTTGAGGCCAGTATTGATTTATGAAGGTGGGAGATAATAATTATTTCTTAAGGCAATGGCAATAGCCCGGTAGCTGTGAGCATGTGGCAAGGACAGAAAGCCATGCTAGCTTATTTATTTACTCTCAGTAGCTTCCAGATCAGCTCAGCTCAGTGTGGAAAGCAAAAGAAGGGGTTGCTTTTCCCTTACTCTCCACGCTGGGAATGGCAGGTGGCATGAGAATAATCCATCTGTCCATCATTCAGCATCCACCAAGGGAAGAGGTTCTGCAGGAGGGCTTGCAGCTGCAGTTTGGAGGATAATGTGGAGGTTTTGCTTTTCTGCTGCTTTCCCAGCTGCACAGAGGGCTCAGGCATGCAAGTGAAGATGAGGACTTGGAGGATGGAGGAAGAATAAATTTGCAATCCCCTGAGCGTGCCAGAATCACTGGATCATCCTCCCCCTGAGTCTGAGCTGCAGAAATGTTCACTGAGCTCTCTGCCTGTGATCTCCAGCTGGACACAAGCACGGTACTGCAATCTCCCTCTTCCCCTCAGAGATTGGATGTGACTCCTTTATAAACTCCCAGTTTGTCTCTCCGTGCCTGCTCCTGCCCTGATAAATGTTCTCCTCTGCCGAGGAGCCTGCAGTGCTTAACCCACTCCACTACCATTCCCCTTGAAGGTTTACACATTGTTTACAAACAGAATTTCCCCTGTCACTGCCAAAGTGGTGCCTTTTTCCCAAAGCATCAGACAAGGTGATGCTCGGGGAGAGGTGGAGTGACACAGTTATCCACCTTGCCTGGCTCTGGCTGTTCCCCATGGGTATGGGAAGCGACACATTTCCAGCAGGTAATTACATGTTGTCATCTCACTGTGCACTGTGCAATGCTCTGTGAGAAACCCTGAAATCCCCTGAAACACGTTTGAGAGAGCCAAGCTGAGGTGAGAGCAGTGAAGGCAGATTATTCCACTGTAACCTGGGAATAGCACTCCAAGTGTTACTTCGGGTGACCCATAGAGTTTTCTTCAAGGTCCCTAAAAAGATGCAATTCAGGGAAGCAGAGCAAGGGGCAAAACCTCTTTGAATTTAAAATTACAGAACTGCTTAGGTTGGAAAAGACCTCTATCATCAAGTCCAACCTGTGACTGATCACCACCTTGACAACCAGACCATGGCACTGAGTGCCAAATCCAGTCATTTCTTGAGCACAAAATGATCCAACATAACAAACCTGATCCAACAGTTGCAGCCTGAGCCCCATATTTCACGGGACATGATACAAATCCAGATGTTGACCTTGATTCTGAAGAAGTCCAGGCCATGCCTGAGCTGAACCTTGGCTCCAGATGTTTATCCTCACATCCAAAGCTGTGTTCTGATCTCCACAGCCCCCTCCAGATTTCCCAGTGAGAGAAAACAGAGTGTGGGGGTGAATGGCTGCTCTAAGAGGAGGAGCAGGAGAGGAGGAGCAAGAAAGGTGAAGCATTTTCAATGAGATTTGCCATTTTCACACACACTCCTCTGAATTCCAGACAGCTCTTCTGGGTGACAGTGTCCATATCCACTATCATGTGCTGTTTGGGAACATTCCCACAAAAGGATTCTACATTAAAGGAATGCTCATTTTCCCAGAAAATATCCACATATGCATAAAAAAAAGGGCAGTGGTGTGAAAAACAAATTATAATTCCCTGTTTCTCCCTTGCTTCCCATATTTCTTCTTCCCTCTCTGAACTTGCAGCCACCCACTTGGTACCCAAAGCGCTTTGCCGCCACCAGCCCTGGGTGGAACAGAAAGGAAGAATTTGGAAACAACCCCCTGGTTTGAAGCTGTTTCTCCAAACTGGCTGGGGAAGAGTAATGAGCAACAATAAGCATTCACCAAAAATCAGAATCCTTTCAGGGACATGAAAAGAGCTCCATTCATCCCTCTGCCATGAATAATTCAGCCTTCCTGAACCTGGGAAAGAGGGTGTTTAGTGTGCTTTGCAGAGGAGGAAGAGGATGGAGATCAGAGGGGGTGAGGAGTTTGGAGATGTCACTGGGAGGGTTTAGGAAGCCAAGTTAAAGACAAGTGGGAGATCTTTGGAAGGGTAGGAAATCTTGGGAAGGAACTGAATGTTCTCAGCTGGCCCATCCCAGGGTGAACAGGTGTAACAAAATAAAAATCCCCACCCCCACTAACCTGCCTCACACATGGAGAGTTGGAGGGAGAAGTTTTTAGAGCTGGAGTTACTGCGCTGCAATCATTCCAATAAAGATTGTGCCAGGGAAGACAAAGGGAATTTTCTGGCTTTTAAGCTGAGGGGAAAGCACAACTCTGCAGAAGACACCTAAGACAGGCTTTTGAAAACACAACACAGGACGTTTTCCGCAGCTCTGCTGTGCTTAAAGCACAGGATTTCAGCAGTCCCTGCCTTCATTAAACAAGGAGCATTATTTCCAGTGGTGACAGCTTCAGATTCCCTAATTTTTTTCTCCTGGATGTGGAATTCCCTCGCCTGCCCGAGCGCGATGCTGTTTCACAGCGCCGGGCTCGTCGCCTCAACTCTCCTGGGCTTTGACAGATGGAATTAGGATACAGCAGCACTGCAGCAAGACTGCAGATGGTTTCAAACAACTGACTTCAGCACCAAAATGCTTGTAATTCCCATTTTAAATGGAGCTGGCTTCCCTGGGGAGAGTGCCTGGCTCTTCTAGGTGTTGCAATGAGTTGAGAGACACTCTCCAACAGCCCAGTGCTAATAAAGAAAATTAAGAACAACTTGCCCTTTCTCTTGGAAGAAACATTTCTCTCCCCATGATGGGGGAGAAAATGCCGTGAGTTTTCTTCATCTGCAAATTTCACCGGGCTGCACCCAAACCATTGGCTGTTTCTAGACGTAAAAGTACCCTTTTATGAGGTTTGTGAAAGAAACAACACTGTCAGAGGTTTCCTCGCTGAGAGCCAGGTGGGTAGAGCAGAAATAATAACACTAATAGAAAAATAAAAGTAGCAATTGTAGCAGCAATAATAACGCAATAAAGTCGGCCTCAAACTACAGCCCTCGTTCAGGGAACTGCTCCAGATTGCAGGGGGAAAGGACAGGACGTTTTTTAAGGTGGATTTGGATCTGATCAGGCTCCCTGTGGCTGCTGGAATGTTTGTCCTGGCACAAGAAAGGGGCCAGGGTGGCAGGGGGAGCATCTGGGAAGAAGGTGAGCAATGTCCTGCAAGCACCTATTGTAGTAATGATTTGTTTAAAAAGATAAGATACATAAATTAGATATTAGGAAGAAATCCTTTATTGTGAGGGTGGGGAGGACCTGGCACAGGGTGCCCATTGAAGCTGTGGCTGCCCCTGGATCCCTGGAAGTGTCCAAGGCCAGTATGGACAAGGTTTGGACAAACCTGGGATAGTGGAAGGTGTCCCTGCCCATGGCAGGGGGTGGAATGAAATGAGCTTTAAAGCTCCTTCCAGCCCAAACCATTCCATGATTTCATGTTTCCATTATAAATATAATAAAACGAGGACAATAAGAAAAATCCCCCAAAGACTTCCCTCAAAAAAAAAAAAA
>VYXD01001826.1:405357-486978 GCA_013397195.1 Hylia prasina | reverse complement strand
AAAAAAAAAAAAAAGGGAACAAGACTTCTTCTTACATATTCCCATCACATTATTCAAAGCTAGAGAAAAACAATTTCCAACTGATTTGGAAACAGCAAAGCTGATCCTGTGCTGATTGGCAACCAGTTATTATTGCTCTTCATTATTTGTACGCCGGTAGCCCGAGGATGAGCTCTGGGTGCTCACTCTGGAATGGAAAGTTTCCTCCCTAACTAATCCAAGCAGAGCTGGGAGGAGAGGGAAGGAGTGGAGGGGTGATTTCCTCAAGGTTACTCCACAGGCCAGCACCAGATGTGGAACTGCTGGAATTCTGGAAACTTGGATTTTGGGATTTTANNNAGAAAATCTCCATTTTACCTCGTTTCTCCAACTTGCTAGTTAGAGCTCGTAGCTCTGAGTGTGTAAATAGGTAAGATATAATAAACAACCAAGTCCAAACTCGAAATCTATATTTCTCGTGTTATTCATCCTAACCTTGGCAGAGAAAAAGAAACCAGAACTGTCACATGCAACCACCATGCCAGCCTGTACCAAACACATCCAACAGGCACATCCTTGGATTTTGGGTGCAGGAGTTGAGCTCTCCTCTGGACACCTCCCTCACTTGACACCACACTGTCCTATTTGTGAATTTATTTCTCTGCCATGCCATCCTGCCTTGTCCCTGACAAAGAGGCCACACAGTGCCAGAAGAAGAATTAGGCTGGAAGAACTGGGATTGTTCAGCCTGGAGAAGAGAAACAATTTGACAAGAAAGATGGAGAGAGACTATTTACAAGAGCCTGGACTAACAGAACAAGGGGGGAAAGCTTCAAACTTTGAATGAGAGTAAGTTTAGACTGGATAGCAGGAAAAAAGAATCTTTCCTGTGAGGGTGGTGAAGTTCTGGCACAAGTTGCCCAGTGAAGCTGTGAATTTCCATGGAAGTGTTCAAGGCCAGATTGGATGGGATTTGAAGCAACCTGGGATAGTGGAAGGTGGCCCTGCCCATGGCAGGTGTGGAACTGGATGTTCTTTAATGTCCCTTCCAATCCATGCCATACTGTGGAGACCTGGGTCATGTTCCTCCTCTCCCATGATGGAAACAGCCAAGGCACTTTGTTTCCCTCTTATTTCCATGCTAACGCAGGGAGCACTATAACCAGAGGTTTTAACTCTGGACAAATTACTCCTTCCTGCAAGAACTGCTAAAAAAAAAAAAAAAAAAGCCTGGAGGGGGCAAAAACACAGCACAGCTTGTTCAAGGAAAGCTGGAATTCTGGGTAATGGTTTTCTGGGAAGGAGTGCAGGCATGAGGGGCTGGGGGGGACCCTAAACAACCTCTCTGCTCTGCTGAACAGAAGGAGAATAGGAGAGAGCAGCAACCAAGATGCCGAAGTGATGATAATGTATACGGCTGCTCGGCAAGAGGCGAGCGCTGTGACTCATGTAGTGTCAAGGTAAATACAGAAGTTGCTCTGCGTGTGCATTTGTTGCCTGCGGGGCTCTTTTACAAGGGAAATTAGACAGCTCTGTGGCTGGAATCACGGTGGGGGGGTGGTGTCCAGCTCCCGTGCACTGACAGGTCGTTCGGGAGGACGCAGAGGTTGCTCAGTTTTGCTGCTTATTTTCCATTTTTCAGAGGGGCGGGTGTTACCTGGGCTACCACAGCCGGGCAGTGAGGCCGTCCCTGCTCCCCAAAGCGGCTCCGAGCGCCCCTGGTCCATGGAAATGTAAATCACTCCCCGCTGAGCCTGACCTGTGCGGGATGCGGGATGCGGGATGCGGGATGCGGGATGCGGGATGCGGGATGCGGGATGCGGGATGCGGGATGCGCTCCCGGGGAGTCACCGAGCCCTTCAGCTCGAGAGATGACGCTCTTGCTCCCAAAAGTTTGGGGTTCACTTCCCAGCAAGCGGAGAGACGGCAACGTTTGGGAAGTGAAAAAATATTCCTCTTACTCAACACTGTGGGAGGTATCAGCCCTGGGGCAGAGCCCTGCCTTTGGGACGTGACGGGAATCCCTGAATCGGGAGCGCTGCTGTCCTGTTACTCTTAATGCTCCATAAAGGCAGGGGACGCTTCCAGGGATGGTTTGAAACATCTCAGAGCGGTTTTGCTCTCTCCAATGTCACCTGGAGCATCTCGGGGCAGGGTTTCTGCTCGTGCCAGGCTGACAAACTGGTTGTTAGAGCAGCACTGAGTATGTTCCATGACCTCCATCCTGGATCCCCGGGAAAGGAGGCTGTCGGGCTGTCCATGCCGGCATTGCTCTTTGGAAAGAATGTGATTTGCTGCAGAGCAGTAATGGGAAACAGATGAGCTATATAACCCAGTAGGCCATTTATGCTTCATTTCTGCAAATGCAGGCTGGAACATACGGTTGTATTTATGTTCTGGGTGTGCAGGAGGGAAAAAAAAAAAAAAAACACCTAAAACCTAAACCCCTGTTCTTTATCATTTGATTGGCCTGGACACTCTGAGTATAAACATTACACCGTAGAGACAGGAGGGCAAAATTTCTTAATGTCCTGTAGTGTCTAGACCAAAAGCAATAAAGGCTTGTGCTGTCCTGTGCACCTCATCATAATGACATTATTCAGGGGAGAACCTGTCAGATGCGCTGAAAAATGGAAGTTTCACCTTTTAAAAACTAATTTGATAACTTCATTACCCCATGAGACAGGGAAGTGATTGGAGCCAAGGCATACACTAATGTCTTGTTGAATGCTCTTTGATTTTATTTTTTTTACAGCCACAGGAATCAGTCAGGAGTTCTGCATTATTTCATTATAATTGTCCCTGGAGAGGTACTTGGATAATTTTTATTACCGATGGGAATGAAAATGTATGTTTTATTTGGTAATTTCATAATAATGTCTCCAACTTCTGTAAGAAACTCTCAATGAGCTGAACCCTGGTCCATCATTATATACTCACTCTGAAAACACAGGATGCAGGAATAAGACAGCACTCACACCGGGAGCAGGAGCTGGCAAATCCCTTTCCGTGCATTTTAAACAGCAGCAGTGGCAAAAAAAATGTTGAGAGAAGTAACCACAACTGTGGCAGTGGCCTATTTGACTGCAGTGAAATCCAGCCTCCAATACCTCTTACAGCCTGGCCTTCCCTATTTTTCTCTCCCTGGAGGATGGCATCTTAGCTCCAGAAGTGCTGATGTCAGCCCAGATTTTAGCAACTCTTGACAGTTCGCTTTCACTTGTTCCCTCCATGATTTACAATTTTTTTTCTCAGCCCCCAGGCTGTGCCATAGAAATGGGGTTGAGGGGACCTCCCTGAGCTGGCTGAGGTCAGGAACAACCTCAGGTGGACCTTCATGAACCATGGAACCTTCATGAACATTCATTGTCCATCCCTGGAAGTGTCCAAGGCCAGGTTGGATGGGGCTTGGAGCAACCTGGGATAGTGGAAGGTGTCCCTTGGAACTGGAATTGGAATGAGACAGTCTCTGAGGTCACTCCCAACCCAAACCATTCTGTGATTCCACAATCTCCAGTTTGGTGCTCACATCAAACTCCAGCCAATACAATCTCCTGAGTGTTGCTGGACCAGCACGAAGAAGATGAAGAGAAGGTAAAGGTTCATGAACTCTAAATACCAAACCCAGAGTTTGTCTTGTGGCATTTTTGGGCTGACCAGAACCAAAGAGCATCCACGTGGCCTATAGCAAAGCCCAGGTACTCCCAGGAACTGCATGAAAACCCTGACAGAGGAGAAGTCAAATCAGGGGCTTCTAAAGACAAAGATAACAGCAATTCTCAACCCCCTTACCCACCTGCTGGAGACAGGCAGAACATATTGGAGAAGCATCACTCTGTGCTGCCATGTGCTTGCACTGTTCCCCAGGCATCTGCTGTTAGCCATTTCTGGAGGCAGAAAGCTTTGTCTGACCCTCTACAGCCCCTCTTGTGCCCGTATCTCCCATGGAACAACACAGTTCTCAGTCTGATAGCTCAGTGTCTGTCTGCTCCTTCTGCAGTGCCAGGCTGCTGCAAGCTCAGAGACCAGGCTCGAAGCCTGGGAGCCACGGACGCAAAATCTCCCTGCCTCCAGTCACTGCCTTTATTATCATTCCGTGTGTTTCCCATGGCAGAAATTCCATGCTATGGTTGCCCCCAAAGCAATTTGTATGCTACGACTCAAAAAGAGCCCCAGGCAAGAGCTGGCCTGATTTAAGAGAGTGAGAAAAAATTAAATATCTGAGTCTGTCGAGAGCAGTCGTCTTCTAGATCCAGAGATCGCTTCCCCCAGATTTTCTTTATTCACACTCTGCTGAAGGTTACAACCTCTCCAGGAAGAATCAATTCTCTCATTTCTTGCCTTGTTGCAGACAAAAATACATTTTTTAGTAAAGATATACTGATTAAGTCCATTCAATTTCACTGATGCAGGTTAGGATAACCTCACCGGAGCGCTCTGTCAGCTGATAAAAGGAGAAATCTGTTACATGAGACAGCAGTCGATTTTAGAGAATAATATAATGTAATGTAATGTAATATAATATAATATAATGTAATATAATATAATATAATATAATATAATATAATATAACATAAACAGGCTGGAAAAGAGCCCATGTTCAAGCAGGGCCAAATAGATCAGATTTCTCAGGGTTTGACTACCCAACTTTTGAATGTCTCCAAGGATGGAGAGCCAACAACCTCTCTGGGAAGCCCAATCCAGTGTTTCCACAGTCACAGGGTGCCTTTGTTTTGCCATTATATCCAATAGAATTTCCCATGGGCGTCACTTCTGGCTCTTCCCCTGTGCCCTGGACAGGCTCCATCTTCTCTGCAGGGCCACACTGAATACTGCAGATGGCAACAAGATGTCACCAAGCCTTGTCTTGGGCATGCTGAGCTCTCAGCCATTCCCACCTTGTGTGCTCCAGCATCCTGAACCTCTTGATGACACTTTGCAGGGCTCACC
This sequence comes from Hylia prasina, assembly GCA_013397195.1. Lineage (NCBI taxonomy): Eukaryota > Metazoa > Chordata > Aves > Passeriformes > Sylviidae > Hylia > Hylia prasina. The sequence continues at coordinate 482,049 of VYXD01001826.1, read as the reverse complement.
CCTGAATGCTCCAGGTGTTGTTGTTTTGGGCAGTGCAGAACAGGACACGACATTGCAGAAGTGGTGTCATGACTGTGATTGTGATGCCTTAAGTTTGAGCTTTCATGTTTTTCATGTTCTGTGCTGCCCAGGGGTGCAGCTCTGAGTATCACATTCAGTGTCACTCAGCTCTTCACAGAGCAGGGAGACAAAACAAAATCCTTTTCCTGCTGGAGACCAAGGACAACTTTCAGGCCCAAAAGCACAAACAAGGGTGGCTGAAGGGAGGAACAAGAAGGATGGGACCTCACAGCCTGGAGCTGGAATTGGACAATTAAACCCCAATATGCAAATGGACCAAAACTTATAAAAGTGTGAAACCACGTCCATTTTATGACCATTTTGAGTCCACCTTGGGTGCAGCCCTGGTCAGGCTCTGTCCTGCCCAATGTGTACCTTAAAGGCCTTTCAATAAATACCTACTTTATTCTCCAGCTCTGTCCAGTCTCTGTTCCAGGTCAGCCTTCCCAAAGGCATCAGCTGCTGCTCAGAGGTGAAGAATCCTTTCCCTGGACCTCCTGGTGAACACTTCCCTGAGCACAGTTTGCCACGAGGATGCTCTGCTGACTCATGTGCTGCCAAAAACCCCCAGCTCCTCCTCCACAAAGCTGCTTCCCAGCCAGCTGGCACCAACCCACCTCGTTGCACAGGGGTTATCGAGTGCTAGATGCAGCATTTTAATCATGGCTTGAGTGGTAAGAGCAGCTAAGAGCTCTTGCATTCCTTTAAGTTCTCTTAATTAAGGGCTAATTGAGCTTCCAAAGCTTTGCATCATCTCTTGAGGTTACCTAATGAGCAGCGTGGCTTGAAGCACTGTGATGCCACCAGGCCCCACTCCAGACCCACAGAGCTCACATTAAGTGTTGAGGGAACTGCTAATGCACTTCAGGGGAGGTTTTCCCACCCAGCTTCCAGGGGGATGGCTCAGGGAATGAGGTCCCAAGACATGATTTTCATCCATTCCAAGCCGTGAAGAGGTGCCGACGTTCTCACAAATTATCTTCCAAAGAGCAGCAATTTTTTCTCCTGGTTGCTGTCCAGCAGACTGGGTTCCAGCACACAAATGTATTGCTGGCTCAACCAGACAGAAGTGTCAGGGCTGGAGTTAATTGCAAATTGATTGAATGGAAGGTACATTAAAAAAAAATAAATAATAATAATAAAAAAATCCAGAAGTTGCAAATTCACTAGCTGGGTCGAGAAAATGCTTTGTGCTTATTCAGTCTCTCTGTAAATGTTTATGAATCAATAACTGCTGCTGTCCGTGTTTTGAGGCGTTCCAGTTCCCAATATTTACCAAGGGAAAAATCTAAGCCACAGGAAAACATAAAACTGTAATATATTCCCCAAAATGTTAACATATAGTACCTTGTTTCATCTTGAGAACCAAATACTCACCTACCTGCAGGAAGGCTCTCTGGCATAATTACAGAGTTGCCTTTCTTCAACAATTTATTAATGCAGCCCTGTGAAGAATCAAGGTCAGTGTTTGTGGATTTTAATGGAGAACAAACAAACATGAAAATCCAGAGGACTGCTAACCCAAGTATGGAGGAGGTTTTGAGTTATTAGAAATTCACTGCTTATATCTTCTTCCCTTTGCCTGATGTGGCACATCTCCCAAATAATCTCAGCTTTAAATTATATCCTGAGTTTATTAACCATGACATCAGAAAGAAAACTACCTACTATCATCATTTTCCTTCCTAAGGCTGAAGATTTCTGCCAAGTCATCTCAAAGTCTCTTCTTTTCTATTAAAAATAAACTCCACAGCATTAACTCTACTCCATTAACCTTTCCTCTTGGTTAAAGGTTTCTAAACCACTCCAGGGGCTGCTGCTTCCTCTGGTTTCATCCTGCATTTATTGTGAAGTGAGAATCAGAAACAAGAGGACAGGACAGGGATTGACAGGCTTTTCAAAATCCATCAGGAAATGCAGAATTTTACAAACACTCAGGACAAATTCTCCAAGCTAGACCAGGACTTTTCCTCATTGGGAAAGGGAGTTGAAACTGTGCTAGAAAAATGCAATAAATGGAATAAAGACTGGCAGCCACCAGGCAAATCAACAAGGGTCACCAAACACCCATCATGGGCTGAGATTCAGCTGATACCAATCTCATACAACTCTGATATTCCAAGGCTTCTCTCAGTTTAAAGCGGGAAAATCTGGTTGTTCCTCATGGGCAGTGAAGCTTTAATGCCGTGTCTGTCTTTAGGGTTGGTGTTAGTGCAGGGTGTAGAAAGAGCAGCTGGTTTTCTCTGGGTAGATTCAGTCCCTTAATGAGCTGTTAATTACAGGACATGACATTTCCAGCCCAGGTCTGGCCTGACCAGCACATCTGGAGAGCGACCAGATTCTAAGGACACTTGCAATTTATAGGTTTGCAAGAAACTGATGGATTTAACAATGGTAAATTAGCAATCCCAGTACCTGTGTGCAGTCCTGACACTGATGATGATAATGGGAAATATCATGGAATTCTCCTTCAGTTTATGGGCAGAACTAAGGAGTAGAACTCACCTCACTTGTGAATCCTTTCACTTCAGTAAGGAAATAAAAGATCTTACAAGATCTGATGCTGCACAAATATTACTGGCCCTGAACAAATCACCTGAAGGAAAATTTTTCAAATTACTCCATATTTATGAATGGGAAGTTTGTTTCACAGATGGTGTGGATTGAACTGCTTTGAGAACCCAACTCTGGGTTTCTCCAAGGGCTTAGATAGGCTCAGCTCTCCATCAACACAAAAAAAAGCAAAGTGATTTTCCTTTCTTCTTCATCCATAAAACTTTTTCCCCTCACTGAGTTAAATGTTCAGTCTTAGATGTGTACTCCACTTTCACTTTGTGTGTGAAGAGCAGCTCCCACAGTCTCAACCAGGACTTTCCTCCACATTTGGTCCAGTGGCTTCAAACACACCTGAACTTGCAGAACCTCTCACACATGCAACATCTTGGACAGCCACTTTTCACTTCTGAACAGTGAACGCAACAGAAGCTCATTTCACCTCTCTTTGCAGGAAGCAGAAAGAAAAACCCTTAATTTCCTCTGATGTGCAAGATTTCTGCCACACACCAACACTTACCAGTGCCTTACAGCTTTGCAGCAGGGCTCAGAGTCATTACCATGCAGTGCCTTGCTGCCTCACTAATGGGTCCTCACTGTGAGACCGCCTGTGCCGACCCAGGAGACAAAAATCCCTGCCCTGGTGGCTCTGTGAATCCCTTCTTGGTGATTAACTCAACCCCCAGCCCTCCACAGCTGCAGCCCCGCTGACAGAGCCCTGCTATGGAAGCTCATTTTGGAAACATTATTGAGGTTTAAGATCAAGACCCAGCAGTTTGCTGTCTAAAGCCATTGAGAGACTTCATTTGATTTAATGGTAATTTGTTATATTCATTTCAGCAGCACGGGCTCCCTAAAGTGATGATCTCTGTTTTGCCAACAAAGAGGAAGACGTCAATAGACATTTGGGTCAGGAGCTCTCCTCTGACACAAAGAAAGTTCTGCTGGAAAGTTAATCTTTTTCTCAGTTCTTTGCAACACAAAAGTAACATGTTTTGACTTGCATTGTGATTGATATTTTTTTACTCATTAGTTCCTAATCTCTTTGTTAAGTGCTGGGATTCTTCTGTGATAACTCTTGTCGAAATCAATGGCTTGTGCTTTGGGTTATGGTGTGGTTCTCTCTGGCTTTTAAGTTTGTGGCTTGAGAGCATCTCCCCCTGGTAATGACTGGAAGATAACTTTAGTTTCAGGGATCCTCTAGAAATGAGCAACCGGAATGGGCAGGAATTTGCAGGAATAGAAGGCATCAGCAGAGGCAGCTCTTTAACTGGCACAGGAGGAAGGTTCATGGCCCACAGTGGTTAAAATTTCTTCTCTCCATTCTGAAACAGGAGAAATGGTGTAGTGACTGGGAATTTTCTTCTGTTCCCTTAGGTTCCTGTGTGAAATATTTTACCCCCATCAAATCCAGTGACCACATTTCTCCCAAGTCGCCCGAAGGAATAGATTTCACCTCTGCTTCCAGTGCTCTCTGCCGGTGTTACCTTTTATCTTAACAGCTGGGAAACAAAAAGTCTTTCTGGTTTATTAGCAGAAACCTGACCTAAATATTCATTCGAGCACAGAACAATGAATCCTCATGTACAGAACCCTTCAGAAAGCAGCCCCTGTGGTGCGTGGCTGGGACAGAGGCAGAGAGAACAGGCAGCATCCTCATTTCCCTGGGAAAAGTGCCACCTACAGATATTTCCTATCATCACTGCTGAAAACCAGGCCACGGCATTTCTGCTATTGCCAGTGATTAACTAAAGCTGCAAACTCCCCAGCAAGGCTCCCACTTTTAAGGTCAGCTGCTGTGAAGATGACTCTGCCTCCAGTAGAAGCATTAAGGAGAGTGTTCCCTTAGACAGGGCCTGCAAAGCTCATCTGCCTGTGTTTGGTTTCCAGCCCATCCCTCACCAGAACTTTCAGCTCAGTGTGAAAAAGTCAATGATCCCACAAATTTAGGTGGCTAAATGTTATGCACTTGCCCGGGTGGCATTAAAGTGACTCAGTGACCTGGGAGTGGGATTGATGGTGGCAATGTGCCCTGGGCACAAGCCCCTACCTGCTTCCCACACTCCGGGAGTCTAAAGTTAATGGAACTGAGCTACTCCTCTGCCCAAAAAAATAAGAAAGCCAAAGGTTTAAAGTTATATCCTGGGGTTTCCATGCATCCCTGCACTCCAAGCCAACTTCTCTACCTTCCCTAGCTCTGATCCTGACTGAGAATCATGGAATTACAGAATATTTGAGGTTGAAAAGGACCTTAAAGATCATCAGTCCCACCCCTTGCCATGGGCAGGGACACCTTCCACTATCCCAAGTTGCTCCAGCCTGGCTTTGGACATTTCCAGGGATGGACCATCCACAACCTCTCTGAGAAAAAACTTCCTCAAGCAAAGGATTGCATCTTGAGATTGGACATGCCAGTAAAGGGTTTGAAGCTGTTGTTGCCTCCTGGAAAGAAAAGATTTCAAGGATATTCTGCAGCAGTCTGACAGAGCACTGCAGGGACAACTCGCTCGCAGCTGCAGAGTGCTGGTGATCTATTTTTCATGCTTCTGATACTCTCTTCTAACAACTGACACACTCATTCTCTAACTCCAACAATAATTATTTCAGTTGGGTTTCAGCCATTTTCTCCCCCTCTAGCTTACAACAACAGTTCTAGAATCGTGTCAAACTCACTGAGATCTGTAAATTATAAATTACAGGGTGGCAACAGTGCACTGTCCATCAGTGCCAGGGGGCTCCTTCTTTTGTTTTACTTTTTTTCTTAACTTTTCTAAGAGATGCTTTGCCACCTTTGCAGACGCATTGACAGGAGTTTGGGAAATAGAAGGATGAAGGTCTCACCCAGTGGAAAGTTGGTCCCTCCAGATTATGTTGGGAAGGTTTGGTGAATTCAGACAGCTTGCTGGAGTTTATGCTGAGTTAATACTTCCCATAATAGACCAGGAAGGAGGTGCCAGAGTATTTATCAGTGCCCCACATTGATGATAAGAATGTAATTACCAGAAGAAAAGTTGAGATATGTTTCCATTGTTTTCAGCGTTGATAGTGGGAAACATTTGATCTTAAGAAGCACTTCAAACAATTTTAGCATTCTGTTTGCTTACTTTAGCTTTTCTTCATGTTCTTTCTCCTATTTAATATTTTGCAACACTTAAAATTTTTAAACATCTCCATTTTTTCAGAAGTTCTCGATTGGCAAACTTCAATGTTACTTTCTTGTTTGTTTGGTTTGTTTTTGTTATGTTTTTTAATTTAACTCTTCCCAACACCAGAAACAGTTTGAGGGAAGACTTGGAAAGGAAAAATCTAATACAATATTTTTTTTTAAAGGGTGTGGAAAGTTGAGACAACATTACTCCTTGTGCTGAGCAGGAAACAGAAGATTGAGGAAGGAAAAAACAGTCCTTATTACAAAGCTGAAATAATTTTGAAAAGTGAAAGCTTTCTGTAATAGGCTTCAGAAGTCTTTGATTTGAAAGGTCATTTTTGTTTCACCATAAACAGTGGAAAAGAAAGTTGTTAATGGGCTAGACAGACAGAGTTGATTTGGACTTTATAAATACAGTGTCATACAGATTTTGCTGAGGCAAATAATTCTCTGCCTTTGGGAAAACCAGACTTTCCAGTATAAGACAGGAAAACAAAACATGCAATCACAATGAGTCAAACTCTCCTGTTGGGTTTCCTTACTGATTTATTTTGCAATGAGCTGACTTCTGACTCCAGTATTTTATTAGGCAAAACAATAGGGTGGCACCACTTTTCCTGTGCCTGAAATCCCAGATTGTAGCAGAGAAATATGATGGCATCTCATTTTAGCCAGTGCTGTGTGATCCCTGAGGAAAGTCAGCCTTTTTTCCTAAAGAGAAGCCTCACAAAGTGAAGGAAGATATAGCCAAGAGACCAATCTATGGCTGCAGAACCTTTTCTTCTGGGTCTGAGAGCTCCAGAAGGCAAAATAAGGAAGGTATTCTTGTTCTCCAATCTGCAGAATCTCTGAAAATCAGATCCTGTGGGCAGCACACACTCCTCCAGGCCTGGTCCTGATTTCCCACACAGGGCAATGCTGGAGCTTCAGAGGGACCAAGGAAATGCCCAGTGGCTTAATGTGAGGTACTTGGGTTTGAGGCTGTTGCCTTTCATCCCTCCTGGAAGACAACTCCCCTAAACCCCTGTTTCCAAACCCCATAAAGGGAGGGGATGAAAAAGAGGCTGGGTAGCCTTAAATCTCTGATTTCTTATGGAAGAATTTCTCTGTTCTCTCTGCATCTTCCTTTCAAAGAGCTGTGAAACACCCTGGCTGAATTTAACCAAATACCACAAAGCATCTTACAGGTTTTAAGGAGGAGGACCAATGGGGAGAGGAGAGACTGATAAAGAAGTGTTTGGTTCACCCCAAATGGAGTCACGAGGTCCTTCTGGAAACCAAACCCCCATTCTGCTGTCATGGGACTGCTTGTTTTTGGTGAGAAAAGTATGATTCATCCACAGGGTAGTGCTCACACTTTTGTGTTGGGCTGAATGCCCACCCCTCCTCCCACCTCACTTTTATTTTGCAAGCTCTTCCCTTCACTCCAAGTACCCTGGTAGATTTATGGGTGAATATCATTGCAATACACTGCAGCTTCTTATCTATTCATCATCCCTTTTCTGAGACTTATCTGGGGATTTAAAGTCTCCTTGATTGTAATGATCTTCAGGAATTAAGGGTATAAAGGAGATCCTAAAGTCCCGTATGCCTTCTAGGCATTCTTGTATCTCAAACTAAAAAAGGGAGCAAACATCAATTATGCCAAAGAAAAATGTATCATTAACTCTTCAAATGTCCAACCAGGCGTTGTTCATGTGGAATAAAGATTTATCATAAAATTTATATAGTTTATAATACTGGGAGCTTGCAGGAAATATTGGTGGTGTGTGACTCGGATAATGAAGGATTAAAGGGGGTCAGTTGGAACCTTTGTGGAAGTGACAAGAAGGACTTTGGCCACACGTCTCTGGGAGGCAAAAGCCCACAGCTGTGACTTCTGGTTGACCTTCCACGTGCCAAATTTTGTGACTGCAGCTCTGCACGTCCCCCTGACAGCTGCCACACCCCTGATTTCTGGATTTCAGACCACAGCTTTCACCATCATCATCATCCAAGCGCTGGGCTGGGAGATGAAGAGCATCACATCTTGTGCTCACTGTCCTGATAGAAAGGAAAAGGATCTGCTTGTTCAGGTTTGAGAACCCTGAGTGATTCCTGCCCTTCCAGGTCCTGCAGCCCCTCATTTAGACCCACAAAGGTTCCCCTTGCCCCATACATTTGACAGGATCTCAGCATCCAAGACAACCAAACAACATCATCGTTTTTCCTTCATCGTTCCAGCACAGATGTTCTTCTGCCTCTGTGTGCAGAACAAGGGCACATCTGGGATGCACTTGTGGAAAAGGAAACAAGCAGACCCACAACTGCTGGAGATGGTTTTGGAGACAAGGGTGGAAGGGACTTGTGCCCTGATTAAATCAGTGGGGAAGCTCCATCTGAGCAAAGCCTAAGCTGGAATGGAAATAGCAAACATCTGGTTATAACTCCTTTTATTTATATCCCTGCTCCTTTCTTTCCCCTAGGGAAAAACAAACAATAACAGAACCAAACCAACCAATAACCTCAGGTTTAACACAAGGAGATAGAGAGTTCATAATTCCTGCCAGATGCCTCGGTGACAGGGTCAGAGAGGAGCAGACTCACTCAGCCTAAGCAGAGAGGGAAGATTTGCTTTCTGAGTTGACAGGGCCTGGGATCCCATAAAAGACCATATGCTCATGCAGCCACAGTACAAGACACACGACTGTTGTTTGGGGATGTCTCTAATTCCTCTCTCTCATACTTTTTTCCCCTCTTGCTTAATCCAGAAAAATAACATCACCAAAGGGTTTTTTTTTTTCCCCTATGAGCAGGCTGTGTCAGCCAGTTTGCATTTAGACAATAATTAGTAAACTCTGTACATAAGTAATGCATGTCTAGGTGTGCTAGGAAGCCTTTCCCCTGAAAAACTTTCCAAAAACACTGGGAATACAAACACTTCAAGGCAAAGGAGAGGTTTTGTGACAGTCCCATATGCAAAAGGAAATTTTGGAAGGGGGGTTGATGGCCCTCCAAAGAGGGCTGGGGTTACAGGTGGGTTACTCACAGGGGGGTTAATTATTCTGCAGGTGTTGGGGCTGAGTGAGAGATGGGTTTGGGACAGACCAAGGTGCCTGAATGCCATGCAGCTCCCAGTCCTGTTTCTAAGAGATTTCTATGAGTGGTGCCAATCTGGAAACAAGATATTTTGTAGAGTAAATGTAGGTCCTCTCGTGCTTTCCTTACAAGATCGCACCTGGGAAGACACGAGGCAGAGTGCATCATTCCCATAAATAAACCCATCCCAATTTAAACAGGCATTTTCACATGCCTCTCTCTCCAGTCCCCCCAGAACTGTGAAGAAGCCAACACTCCCTTCAGATCCTGGAGGCACCATTATTTTGAAGGACCAGGTCTTCACCAGGAAAACTGATTCTGAGCCCTCCAAAGATGGGATGACCACCAACGGGTCAGACTGGAAGGTGCAGGGATCTGTGGCCACTTCCTCACATGGTTTCAGTTTCTCAGAGTAACCTTGAACAGGCTTGAAAAAAAAAAGGGGGGGGGGATAAAAGTCCCCCTGTACCTGCTTTATTTATTTAGGCACAGTTGTCTCCAGCTGTGTCTTCCTAGAAGGACAAACACCTTTCACACTGTGCTCCCAGCCAAGCCTCAGCCCACCACGAAAAGATCAGGTAAACAGGAGTGAAAGATGAGGCTGCTGCCGGTGTGGACTATGAGAGTCCACCTCACCACATCTAATCCTTACCAAAAGCTTCCAGGTTTCCCTCTGGAAGGGTGGATTTTTCTTTTTTCCTCAGGGACACCTCGTTACACTTCTTTTTTTTTCGCCGCTGAACTGCTAAAGGTTGCTTTACAATAAGGTCAGGAAAGAAGAGGATTTTTAGCTATTGCTTACTTTACAGACCATTTCTCATCCTTCCTAGTGCTCCTGGTAATACTTACTGAGAGACAAAGCCATTCATCTTCGCAGATTCCCAGCCAAGTGTGGTTTGAAGCAGTTCACTTGCACTGTCAGAAGAGATATTACTCGCTATAAAAAGCTGCCTTATTCCCCCAAGTTGCCGTACTCAACGCGTGACCCTTTTTTGCTGAAAGATTGGCACAATGATTGCTTACTTCTAGTCACCTGGAACTCTTCTGTCTGCAAGACATTTTATTGAAAATCACATTGTACCAGTCAATCACCCTCCCACCACCATATGTTGCTGTAGCAGGAGGGAGCCCAGCGAGCCTGTTCGTCGTGCCTGTGAAGCTGCAGCTTGGGTGACCTTACGAGAAACATCACCTGGCTCTGCAGAGGGGTGGTGGCAGCAGCTGGGACAACTTGTCTTAGATGCTTTCCCCTGTAAACTTCACGCTTGTCCTTCTCCATCCTGTCCCCAGGCAGATCCTTTCTGGCTCACGCTTGTTATCTGAAACGGGGGAAGTTTTTGTGGTCATTTCCACTCGGGAAGTTTGGGAGGTGGTGGACAGCAAACTGGATGTGGTTGTCCTGAAGGTGAGTGAGCACCCAGAAATGATGAAGCCCAGTGAGCACCTCAACCCACTGTGGAGCAGCAAAGAGAAAAGCAGGAGTTGGAATGTCCACAAGCTGCCCATGGAACATCTCCCACCAGACCAGGATAAGGCCGGAGCACTGGGAAGACCTGTGGCAGCCCTGAGCTCCTGCAAAGAGCTGCCACACCAAGTTTTTGTGTGCCTGTTCTTCAGAGAGGAGAGACACTCTCTGCAGTATTTCTGTCGCATGGGAGGTTTATAATAAACCCACTCAGTTTATCTCCAAGACAGCTTGAACATGACAGCGATTTTCCTTGCCTTGACGCAGATTGCAAAGGTGTTGGTGGGGCCCTCCTGCTTCAGATATCAATCCCTGAAACCAGGACAGCTTCCCCACCACACCCTGCAGGGCAGGCTGGAGGGAAGGCTCTTGGTTTGCTGTAGCCACTATGATTTGTAAGAAAGCCCGTGGTCTTTACAAGGTGAGCAGGAATGATAATTTTTTCCAGAGGGCAACATGTCTGCACGTAGTTTAGGTAAATCCACACACCTGTATAATTCCTTATTTAGTCTAGCTTAGGTTTAAGAAACTACAAATTTCCACTAACTGGGGTTCTAGATGTGGCAATATCTGAGAATCCTGTCTGAATCCTTCCACAGCTTCAGCTGAATAAATCTTGTTACTCCCCATGCCTTTTTATTTGCTTTTTCCTCCCCTCTATCCTCCCTTCCCATTTAAATTCCTGCAGATGCTTTTCCATATTACCTGGGGATCACCAGCTCAGTCCTACCCTCTTGCCTGCATCACCTCTTGCCCTGAGGCTGTTCCTGAGCCTTGACAGAGAGCAGCTACCCCTGGAGGAGATGGAACCCAGCCTGGTGACAGCCACAGCCAGTGTTCCCCTGCTGGTTTCAGCTGCACAGTCACAGGGAGGACTGACAGCCTTGGCCACATGCAAATCACAACTGCACATGCATGTACAAGGAGCCTGAGCAGGCAAATAATCACCTGCTGGAGGGAGCAGGGATTTATTGCTGTGCCCAGAGAAGATGGATCTGAGCACCCATGGGCTTTGGGAGGATTTAATAACTCCTTCTTGCTCTAGGAATGCATGCCCTGGACAGCCAGCAGTCATTTGAGCTGAGCAGTCACGCAGGCAGAGTGACTTGATTGCTGACTTGGCCAGGGCTGGTGCAGAGACATTGTCACACTGGGGCTGTGCTCCCAAATAAAACAGGCCAGGGATCATCTCCTGGGCCAGGGAGCACAGCTCTCGTCCACATAACTAAACTGCTTTTCCCCACACCAGAATCAGGCAGCCTTGATGGGGCTCTCTTAGCCTGTGCCATCCCTCAAGACATGGAATGTGACCGTGCTTAGCAGATTTTGGTCAAAGCACTGCTGTAAACAGAGCAGTCCTTGGCTGCTTTAGGACAGGAACAGCTCCAGTTAACTCTGCCCTGTTCCCCTGCCTGTCCCCAGCTGGCTGCCCCAGCCCTGGGCTGTCCTAGGCTGCAGAGCTCCAGCTGTGCCCCCAGAGCTGCATCTCTCATCTCACCACTGCCTTTGGGGCATCGAGCACACTTAGAGGGAGCAGCCTCAGATCTGAGCAAAGCTTGTTTTTTACTGATCTCTTGACAGGACAGACCTCTGAAAAGACATCGGGGAGTCAGCAGCCAAGTCCTGTTACACTGCAGTCAAAACATGCGACCCTTTCCCGCCTTGCAAGGGCAACAAGTTCCCCAAAAACCTTTTCCTGATCAATTTGATATGGGGGAACACAGCATCTTTGCCACGTCCTGCCCTTTAAATTCTACTGAGCCCCTCATTTGGGATGTCTGGAGTTGGGTCACCTTCCACCACCCCTCCTGCTCCCCAGAGAGGTGTGTCCAGTGTCCTGCTGCCAGCAGGAAGCACAGTTCACGTCTCTGTTCTGCTGTTGACTCTCTGACAAAGCTTGGGAAAACAAACCCTTTCCTCCTGCTTTGCCCACCTTAATTCCTAAGAAAACCCTTTCTGGGAGGCACCCACAGCCTTTGGTTACTCTGCAAATAGCACCCAGTTTTGGTGCTTGGAGATTCCCCCACTGGATTTTGTGCCTAAGGGTCCTCTGTCACCTTTCTGTTATCAGATTTTCTTGACTGACATTTTTTGGGAGTTGGTTGATTTTGGGGAAGGTTTTGTTGGGTTTTTTCCCATATGTTTGCCATGAATTTTATTTCCTGGTTCTGAAACCCACATGGCAATCAGCAATCCCAATTCTTACTCTCCAGTATCCCTCTCATTCCAGTTTTGTTCTTACTTCCGTGCTTTCCAACGCGAAAAAAAGGAAAACATTTCCATGATACCAAAAGCAGCTGCATCATCCTCATGTTTGTTGGTAGGAAAGTGCAAACAGACCCGAGCAGCAATGCTTAGGGGCAGGTCTGGCTCTGAAGTCCCTCAAGGACAGGGGAAGCTGTCTCAGGTGTGTTTCCTCACATCTGCTGCGGAAAAATTGAGCCAAAGCATGAGCCTGGCCAGTCTCTGCACTGACTGCTCAAATACTGCAGCCAAAATGCACAAATAGGTCCATCAGGGGGACTTTGTGCTCACACCCTGAATCTGTGCTATTTGTGAGTTACAGATCAGCTTTGGGGCTGGACGTGGGAAGGTCGGGGAAGGGAGGCAGTGGCATTATCTGAGGGTGGCAGCACAAAGAGTCTCTACCCCAGCAGTGTGAATCCATCCCACTGCTCTGACCTTCCTGCCCAGCAGACTGGCCCTGAGCAGGGCAGGAACTGCAGAGGCACGTTTATTATTTCATTGCTTTCCCAAGAAATGAAAATATTATTAATGAGTGTAATTTATAAGCGGGGGGAGCAGACAAAACCAGCTTTACAGCGAGCTGCTGTGCACTGCCTGGGGAGGGCCAGGGAGGAAGAGATGGGTAGATACCAGCTATTGTGTCTGCCTTGCAAGGTTACTTGTTCTGAGAGAGCTTCATTTCACATCTATCCTGGAAAACAAATTCCCTTTCAGGCCTTTTCATAATGAAGAATAAAGAGGCTATTGTTGCAGAAAGCTAATTGTGCTTTTAAGCCACATTCTGCAGCCTCTCCACGTCACTTTGGAGCACCCAGTGAGCTCGGGCTGCTGGAGAAGGGGTGACTCAGCCTCCCCTGTACCCCTGTGGCTACCAACAAACAGATCTGTTTGCCCAGCACTGAAAAATCACCATCTGTGACAACTCCTAGTGTTGCTTCAGCAAGCTGCCTTGATTTTTTTTTCCCCAGGATTATAGGTGGGGTTTTTGTTATTGCCACAGCACAGGGGTTCACACTCTCCACAGAGACACAGTCTGCAGGGAGCCCCAGCACTGCTGCAGACAGGTGAACTTCCACTCCAGCTGACACACAAAAAAAGGCTTTTTCTCCTTTATTTACCCAAATTCATGCACCATTTCTCCTGCCCTGAAAGACACGTAACGGTTAAAAAACTCACTGTACTTGATTTTCTTTCCTGAAATTCCATTATATTCTCCAGCATTAGTTGAGCTGAATTATATTTAGAAATGTTTCAGCCACGTTAGAGTGGTTTTAAGACAATTTAGACTCAGGAAATGTTACCCAGAGGGAATACAGGAAGAGCAATCATTAAGGATGCTTGTCATTAGACTTTTAACCTTCGTGCTTTACCTGTCTCTCCCTACCAGGCAGCTCCAGCAAGATTCATTCTTTCTACAGCTCGTTCATTTATCTCTATCTTTCTGCTCTCACTGAAGTCAAACATCAATTAATGCTATTAAAGCAGAGCTGCCATGTAGATATCTTCAACAGAAGCATCTTCTCCCTGCTGTCTTTATCCCTTTTCTCTTAAAAACCCCAGCAGTGTTCTCCAGGCAAACTGAATTTCCTCAAGCCACACACCAGGCAGCCTGGGAGGGTTTGGCTCTCCCTGACCTGGTGTGACAGGTCAGGGTGCTGCCAGCAGAGCCAGCAGGCCACCTGCCAACTCCACCTCCAACAGCCTGGCCAGCAGCCCTAACTAAGGGCCAGGCTCCTCAACACCAAGAGACTGGCTCAAAATTGACTAAATAAAGATAAAACGTGATAACATGGACTTCTTTTGTTTGCAGCCTGGATTTTCACCATTAGGTTACCCTTGGACAAATATTTTCTGGCTTCTAGAGACAGGGCAGAGCAGACCATGAATCATGGATAAAACCTAAAAATCTCTGTCAATTTAAGGGAAAAAACCAAAAACCAAACAAGTTTTTTTTTTGTTTTTTTTTTTTTTTCTTCTAATGCAAGGATTATCCCTGAATCACAGGGAACTTCAGGGCAAAAGAACAAGCCTTGAAATACCTAGAGAAAGCCAGTGATGACAATAACAAGCATGTACTGATAGATACATGTGCTTGATTTTTCTTTCTTCATGTGCCTCTCCTGCACCACTGCCATCAGTAAGTTGTTAGGAGGATGTGAGCTCTCCCCACATCATCCCCTGGCAGCACAGATTCCTCTTCCCCTTCATGTCTGATCCTAAAAATGCTTTGGCTTCCTTCCAAGAAGTGTATTTCAGGTATGGTCAAATGTCAATTTGACCTCAGTGTCAAAGCAGAGGTTTTCCATGTGTTTTGGAAAAGTCCAACTGAGTCTTTCAGGCCTTTCCAATCGTTCCTGGCCTCTGAGTTGGTGGTCAAGCCCATAAACATGACCCAGGTGGAGCTGTAACATCAAAATTGACATTCATTTAAAGCTCAAAGGTGAGTTTTTCTGTGCTCTGGTTCCTCTGTCACATCCAGAGAGTCTCAGGGGTTATCCTGACACCTCTGCACTCTGGTGTTGTCTCACACCTACTCCTGCAGCCAGTCCAGGTGGGGACATGTGACAGAGGAACCTTCCTTGATCCAGTACCACAGTCCCCAGGACATCTCTGTGCCAGGCTGTTCACCCCAACAGATATTTATTCCTACCAAGCCCTTGCCCCAACAGCTTTCCATTCCTCTTTCCAACTCCCATTTGTGGAGCAGTGAAAAGCAAGTCGAGCACAGGTCTTCAATGTTTTTATTTACTTTGGGAGCTGCAGCAGGAAGAGAAACAGGAACTGGCAACAATTTCCCTGCAGAGATTTAGTTCAGATTTTACCAGTTCTGCCAGAGGAAGGTCTCCATTATAGGAGGGGATGGAGTCAAGATGAGAGGAACTTGAGCTACAAATTCTGTTTATTCCCCGCCATTCTGCAGTGGGTGATTTTGGAGCTGAGGCATGGGCCCTGTGTGATTCCCAGCTCCACCAATACAGAAAAATACTTTATGGCCTTTCCAACACAGAGTTTTGGGGGGATGAGGGGAGGTTAAAGGGTCATCAGAAGCACTGCTGGACCTCCTTGGAACTTCATTTCTTCATCAATAACTCTCACAGAGGCTCTTATTCCTTATTTCAGGCAAGCAATATTATATCATCAGAGAGATGGCACGAGCAAAGGCCAGAGTCGTCAGGCTCGTAAAGGTGCCATTAACAAGCACAGACACAAAAATCAATGCTCTGCACTTCATGCCTTTGACTCCAGATCCACAGTGACCCCCTTATCTGACTTGCCCTTTACAGCCCTCCCTTCCCGTGGAGGCAAACACCTCCCAGCACACTGGATACCCCTTCCCACAACCCCATTCCTGGGGAAAAAAAAAAAACCAAAACCAAAACCAACAAACAAACAAAAAACCACACCAAGTTTGTAAACAGAAATTTGTCTGTAAGGTGAGAGGCAAGGGAACAGAGGCTTATTTAAAATTAATGCCAGCCTCAAAGGATGTTTACCCTGTCTCTCTGGTCCAGGGTTATTGAGGCAATGCTGTGGTTCCTGTGGCCCCGTGGAGCCAAAGGGGACAGAACTTGTTCATCTTTAGAGCAAATCACATCTTTCCCCCATTCTGCTGTTCTTCTTTGTCCTTTCTCGTTTCAGGAAAAAGAGGCAACCCTTCATCTTTCCTTCCCTGGGTTCCATTCTTCCTCAAGTGTGCAGGGCTCTTCAGATTTCTCTCTCAATGTTTTGTGGCTGGCCTCTTCTACCTGGGCTAACTGCAAACCATTAAAAGTCTCAATTCACAACCAGCAACTGACAAAAATAGTGTCACCTCCTGCCTTCCGTTTTCTGGTGGCATCCACACTTTGCAAATGCAGCTGAAGTATTGCTTGATATGTCTGCCTCTCTCCTTCATTTTCCATGAGTTTTGATTCAAGTGCATCTCTCAAATGTCCCTCTCTACACCTACAAAGTGTTTATCTCTTTTGCTTTGCTCCGGGTATAGTGAGCTGCTCAGAAAGCTGCCAGATGGGAATAGTTTGGCACAGGTTTGATCCTCCTTTGGTGTCCAAACTCTCAATACTGCAAAGCAAAGGGATAATGTGGATCAACAAACCCATCCCAGCTCTGTGGTGGGGGCAGAGATGCCCACAGCTAATGAGGAAGCACAGGAAGAGTGAGGGCAGAGGGGAAAGGAGTCATGAGTGCTTGTTTTGGGAAGCTGAGTTGTGTTTCAGCAGGGATAGGAAAGCAGATGATTTTTGTCATTAAAGGAATTCCTTCTTCATTAAAAAAGTACTTCTTAAAGGAAGAGTCCTGAAGAGTCACAGCTCCTTTCCAGCTCCAGGGCCTCAGGTTTGGCTGGCCAATGCATTCTCAGATATCCTAGCATGGAGGTCCTGGAGTGGGCAGGCTGCAGGTAAAGGCAACTTCCCTGGCCACAAGCACTCCAGAGACCCTCACTCACAGCAGGAGATATGACAGATCCCGTTGATGTGGCATTTGGACTCTCTCTGGAGATGTTCCTCAGTTCTGGCTTAGGAGAAGAAATTTGGGTGCATTATGGAGAGGTTTTGGCTCATTTTAAACTCATGGCGAGGCAACAGCTCCTTATCTCACCTCTGTCAAATGAGTCACAGGGATCAGGATCACCACCAGAGACTTGGTAGGCAAAAAAAAAAAAACAAAAGGCTGCAGGTACAGAGTGGTCACTGCCCAGCCATGAAGACAAACATCCCCCAGGAATTCCCTCAGCTCAAAACCAGGAGCCTCACACAGGGCACCCTGACCAGCTTCACACCCACACCCAACAACTTCTTGGGGAAGGCAAGTCAAAACACAGCTCTACCAAAAAAATAATAATAAAGTAGAAATGTCACTGTCTCACCTCAGCCTGAAGGTGTATGCTGGTCAGCAAGCCTAGGACAGAAATACAGAACAACTCACCAGGACATCTGCTGCTGTTCCCTCCCTGAGATCTCCAGGCCAGCCCTCATCCAGCTGCCTCCACGCCTCCCTGCTCCCCAAACCCACCTTTTGTAATGCAAAATAATAACAGGCCTTGTTCCCTGCCTCGCCTGCTTTTCATCTAAATTAAAACTCGGCTAATCTCATTAATGAGCTCACCCTGGTGCCACCGTGTTCTTTGGATGCCCCCTAACATCATTAGGGACTTATCCAGGGAAACAAAAGGGCATTACTCCATGCAGGCAATGAAGAATTAGTGCAAGGGTGGGGTGTGCTTTGCAATTGTCCCCCTAATCACTTGTTTGTGTGCAATTAGTGGCTGTAATCTCCATCTCATTGCCACCGTAGCAGCGTGCACACGTGTGGGCAGGGGGCATGCAGGGATGGGCAGGGAACAGCAGCACACGGGGCAGAAGTGCACCCAAAGAGGTGAAGGGTGTCCAGGTGGCAGGAAAGTGGAGTGAAGAGGTCTCAGAGTGAGCAAAACCCAAAATATTCAGGCATTTCACCAGCTGAGGTGTCAGTTGGTGGCAGGGCAAGGTGAGAAGGAAGTTACTGCGGTAGAAAGACACCTTGGAAGGGACAACAGAGATCCAGAGCACCCTCCCAAGGGATACCCAGGTGTGCAGGGCCACATGGCATTGAAAGAGAGGTTTATTTATGTCCCTGTCCTCTTAAAAAAAACTGAACAAAACACCCAAAACATTTGTGGATATCAAACACCAAGGGGAAAAAAGAAAAAACAGAGTCTAAAATACTTTCCCCAAATTCACCTGGGTAAATCACTTTCCTGACATGTCATTGAGCTTCCAACCCTAATCCATTTTGACAAACACCTCCATTCTCTTTCAGATAATTTAAGAAAGGAAGTTTCTTCGTATCTCACCCGATTTGGAACAATGCAGATGAAAATACTTTTCTCTTTCAGGCTCTCCTCCTGAGGGCCACTATAATCATTCACCTCCAAGTCTCTGGCTGTGTGTCCTTGGGGCAAAGAGGAGGGAGGAGGTCACATTTTCTGCAGTTGGGTTCCAGCCTGCAGAAGTGAGGCATCCAAACCCTGATCCATTGCAAACCAGGTCCTTGTTTCTAATCTGATCTTCCCAGCTTCTGGCATATTGGATTTTTCTTATTATTTTTAGGGCCTGTTCCCAGGACAGGAGTGTATTTGCTGCTCAGTGGGGCTGCCACCATCAAACACTTGAGCATGAATGCTGTTTTGTCTCAGAAGTGCAGCTCTGCAGGGCTGGAGTGGGTTTTCTATTGAACTCCTGGGTTTGATCTGGCAGGGCTCTGTGATGAGGGGAGCGTGTGATGTTTTGCCTGAGATCAGAACCTCAGCAGCACTTTGTGTATTGATTAACTGAGGGGATTGTCATGGTTTGGCTTCACAGCCCATTGCAGGACAGTTTCTACTCTGCAGCCTCGTGCAGGTTTGCAGTTTTGGGGTAGCAGTGATAAAAGTAAGCTTGTTTCAGCCAGAATTTCAGATGGAAGACACCCAGTATCGCCTTCCTTAAAATAAAACATATGGTTTTATCATTCTGAGAGGTTTTAATCCCTGGGACTAAATTCTTTGGAGTTCTTGATGCCATAATAAACCTTCAGAGGTTTTCAGTGCAGTTATTTATGTGGATACACCTTGCAGTAGTTTGTTAGTCAATGCTCAGCCCTTCAGGTGGTTTCCTTTATATTTTAAACTGCTGTGGAGATGAAAACTTTTCATTTCTTCAGTACAATGTCTGAGAGGTTTTTTTCTGAGAGTTCACGCTGCCCTGGGAGTCCAACTGAGAACAGAGTTGAAAAAACCTAACAAAACCCCTAAAATCACCACCTTCTTCCTCAGGTTTCCACTCCTTCAGGCAGATTCACAAAAAAAAAAAAAAAAAAAAAACAAACAAAAAACCAACCCAAAACAAAAGATCTGGCAGAGAATTTGAAGGGGAAAGGCAAGAGAGAAGAGAGGAGGGACAGCATTTGAGTAAATGATGAGTCCTTAAGCCATCAAAAGAAGGCTGGAAGTTGTAGACAGGTCTGTTAATGTCAAATCTGCTCTATGTGGATAGCTGTAAGGGATTCCTGGGATTTGTGGAGTGTGAGGGAGCTCTTTGGGGTGTGTTTACAGGGCTGAGGATCAGCAGGGTGAGTGTGACTGTACAAAGCACAGCTCAGACACTCTGTACACACACAAGCTGGAGAATGGTTTGGGGTTTTATTTCCAAGCTAAATTATGCTGTCCTTTCCCTGCTCCTCTCCAAGTGCCCCCTCCCTCCTGAGACAACGCATTAAAGCATGGGAAAAGTGATACTTAACATTGAAATTCATCATTAATTCCTCTGTCTTTTATTGTCGTAACATTAGCCATAATGAACTCCTCTTGCACTGATGTCGATTTGGTGTGTCACTTTCCCTAGAAGTGCTTCATAACTTAGCATTAATTAATGGTGACTTCTTGCAAATTGTGTTACAGAGCTGATAGCACTTCTGGGTAACTGAGTGTCACCAACTGCAGCCATCAAACTTGCTGTGGTAGCCAGGCATCGGGCAGGATTAATTGCTGTATCACACCAAGACATCACCTCTGGATCTCCCTGGGGAAGGAGGGAGAGTCCATGGCTTGGAAATTTAACTTGGTTCAATTCTCAGCTGTACAATTGACCTCCAGCACAGGGCAAAGCAATGGAGATGTTTGTACCATTCTGTGCTGGGGCTCTGTGAGGATGGGGCAGGTGGAAATCCAAAGGGTTGGGTGATCACTTCATGGTGTCTGCAAAGTTCTTCCCAGCTGGAAAAACCCACTTCAAGGTGTCTCTGCTTCACGGAGCTTTGACCTCCAAAGGATGTGCCCACCTTGGCTCACCCAGGCTTTGTTATGTCACTTCTTGCATCCAAACCCAACTGGGTGCAAGTCCTCCACTGGCAGCTTGGCAAGGGGAGTTTGCCCTGACATTACACAACAAAACCAATTGGATTTTACCCCAAAAGGCAGAAAGTCACATTTGACTGGTTATTGAAGGCGCCTGAAGGGAAAAGCTCATTTGTAAACATCTACAGTTTTGATATCAAGGGCTAGGGCTGGGGTCACAGATAGAAACTCCCACATTTAGTGCCTCTCTGGAGCTGTGCCTGTTTGAGCCCTTAGGGTGGAGATTTGGTTGATGCAGTGTATAAGCTGACCATAAAATCACTTTCCTAAGACTAAAAGATAAGATAGGAGACCAGCTTTCATCAGCAATAAGAAAGACACTAAGAGGGAAAAAAGTTTAGTTATTACAAGTCATTGTTTATCAGATTGAACTGTGCCTTTCAGCTTGACAGGACTGGGGCTTCAGTCCCAATTTTAGTACTGCTTTAAATATAATGCAATACTAAACAGATTTGTTTTCCATGGAGAAGAGACTCAACCACCTTCTTCACAGATATTAAAAATGCAGAGAGAAGCTGGTGTTTAATGAGTTCACTTGCAAGGTACTAAAGCCAGCTACCACCTGTCAGGATCTTCAGATGTGCTCCTAGGCCTTAATTAAGAGCTGTTCTTGGTTTAATTTCATTCCTTCTCTCGCCAGTCCCACCTACCTCCTTCCCCCCTTTTTGGTTTGCCTTGTTTCAGAAGACAGAAACCAGCCCCAGAGAGACGCCTTCCAAAGTCAATCAAAAATTAATTTCAGGTGGCAGCCAAGTCACAACTTCTCATTTATTCATCAAACTCCAGTGACTTCCCAATCTCCTAATCACAGATTCATTGAATCATTCAGCTTGGAAAAGACCTCTAGGATCATCAAGTCCAACTATCAAGCTCCTGATGGATGATTCCAGCTCCTCCTGTTTGTTGCCTAGTGTTGGGACAAAAGCAGCCAGCCAAGCATGCAAATCAGATTAACAATTTGCACCTCTGTGAAAGGGATTAGCTGCTCTGCCTGGTGTGGATGCTCTAAGAAGTCAGTCTGCATCTGTCAAAATCTGTAACCTCACTTGTGTCCCTGACTCCATACTTGGGTTGGTTAAGATAATAATAATAATAATAATTAATTAACAGGCTGCTTTAGATTGCATCTTTTCCCGTATGGGATTAATCTTGTATTTCCTTAGGGAGCTGATTTTCCAGGCTGGCTGTGAATTTATTCTTCGCTGCTCTAATACATGATGGTGTTTGCATGCTTTCAGGGTCACAGCTACAGTGGGGAAAGCATAGGAGTTAAAGCAGTGGAGCCAGTTTAGGATTGCATCCAAATCCCATAAATGCCACATGTGACTTCAGATAAGTCACTTAATCACCCTTTCTCACACCCTGTATTTACCAGATCAGCCAAGGCAAGCGGATTTACAAGGATGATTCATCCCCAAAAGGGCCAGGGGACATTGCTTCTATTCCTGACTCTGCTCTGAAACTTCACTGAAGTCACTTTTCTCACACCATCCCGATTTTCCAGCTGCAGAGGGAGGGCAGCATCTGCTCGGCTCCAAAACTTGAGTGACAGCCCTCAGCCAAGACACCCACAGACATTCCCAGCCTTCAGTACCCTTTGGGGAGAAAGCCACTCTGGATGCACAAACAAGGAGCTTTCACCCTCTCCAGTCAAGGTCTGAGTTCCTAAAATTGTTTGAACACTCCCAAGTCCTCAGTTTCTTCTTTTTCCATCCTTTCCAGCCTCCCCCAGAGGAAGAGTTGTTCCCAACATCCCTCACAGCAGAGACAGGAAAATTTGGGTCCATGATACTGCTCTGCCATGCAAGCAACGTCCACCACCTCCTGTCTCAGTCATCGGTGACTTTGCATCCCCTATTGCCCCTCAGGAGGCTCCAGGCAATGCTGCAGTTCAAGCAGTTGCCCCATCATCACAATCCTGGCTTGTCTGGCCTTCAACCTGTGTGCATGACAAGGACAAGAGCATTGTCTTCACACCACAGGCTGATCATGTCAGCCTGGGACCAGAAAGAATCTGGCACACAGATGGAGCTCCTAAAACGGGTGTTCACCTTCATCTGCAGGCGGTGAGTGAACCTGTGAGAAGAAGCAGCAAGACAGGTTTGGGAAGAGGTGGAAATGCTGCAGGAGGAGGAGCAGAGCAGGATTTGTGATGAGCTTGTCAGGCAAAATTGTAACTTGGATCAGCCATCAAGGAAGAGCAAAGGGAAGTCCTGGGCGTGCTCACACACCAGGACCAGCAGCCCCTGGGACTATTTAGGTCTTGTCAAGCAAGGAATGACATCTCCCTTTGAGTAAATGTCCATCCCTGGAGCTCTGGTGACAGCCCATCCCTGTCCATCTAGTAACAGTTTTGTTTCTGTGACAGCTGACACGGTGATTGCTCAGTGTGAATTGCAATTACAGCCCAAGCACAGTGAGTCTGAACTTATCAAACAGGAGGCTTTAACTAACCAAACAATTCTGCTCAGAGGGATGGGCCTCCTCCTGGGAGAAAGAGGCTCCTGAGGAGCTAAAAGCTCTCTTCCAAAAGGGATGTGTGCCCAGACAACAGCAGGGCTGGGCTTTGTAGGGGAGGATGCTCAGGTGTTAGACAGAGAGGATATTTTTACTTGTTCTTTTGCCAATCACTGAGAGAAACAGGAGGACCCCTGGACTGGTGCCACGCCACTCAACAACCCCACAGGTAAACAAGGAAGGTCTCCCCCAGAGTGAGGGAATCAGATGTTAAAATCTAATGGGAGCTGGAAGAAATTTGGATTTTTAAAAAATAATTAAATTTTATTATATAATATACATTATATATATACATATATTTATAATATTTTTTATTTTATGGGAGGGGTTTAATGGTGTGTGTGCACATTTTATGTGTGCACCTTTTGAGCTTCAATCCTACAAGATCTCCAGCCTCAAACACATTATAAGGGTCACCCTTCAGCCCCCTCCCTGCCAGCTTTCTCTACGGGCCACAGGAGGGAGGGAATTGCAATCCTGCAAAGCCAAGAGTCCAAGGATTGGGAGACACCCCAGAAGGCTCCCATATGGTCGGATAAGCTGCTGGAGCTGATTTTCTGGCAGCAGCTGGGGTGCACAGTTGGAACAAACCTGTCCCAGGACGTCTCACCTCCCTCGTGTGTGCCAAGCACAGCTGAGCCACGGTGGGTGCCAGAGCTGGAGCTCATCAGGAGACCTGGAGCTGAGCTGTGACCTGGTCTGGCTGCACATAGGTCAGTTTTCCAGCAGTCAGGAAGGCTTCTTTTATGGACAAGACCTTCCAGAGCACAGCGAGAGTGTGGATGTTGTAAGGTCCTTCCTTGAACAAACCAATGCAAAGGAGATGCATCCAAGCTGCCAAAGGCACTTGGCAGACACAAACTGTGCTTTTGGGCAGCACTTTCTGCTGTCCCAGACCTCAAGGCCTGAGTTTGCACCCCTTGTAGCAGTGGTGGGAGTCCATTCCTTGAACAGGACAAGAATGGCAGGTCATTGTCCCTCCTCTCCTCCAGCCTCGTGTGGCCCCACGTCACACACAGGCCGGTGCTGAGGGGTGACAGAAGCACTCAGCATAGAGAAAGAGGCACAGTTTGTAAACTCTGACTAGTTTCACCCTGCTTACCCTTCACTTTGCAAGGCTACTGCCCTTAATCTGTTTGTGTCTTCTCCAAGAGCCACCTGCAGTTCTGTCCCTGGTGCTGTTGGTGGCCATGGTGGAGATGGGAAGTGCCCAACCTCTGGATCCTCTGCATAGCCTCCAGCATTCCTGGCTCTGCTTCACCCTCTGCCTCAGCTTCCCTGCCTTCTTTGCTGAAAATACAGCTCCTGGGGCAATAATTGCCAGACAACAGGTACACAAGAAGCTTTTGGTCTTTGGCCACATCTCTTTAAATTCACCCCCCTCAACACCTCATTCCAGTGGCTTTACCTGGCCAGACAGACAATTCCAACCTCTTTCTTGCAGCGTGCAAAGTCCACTGCTTTGATTTGTCCCTCGGGCTGGGATTCATCTCACCTAGTGTTTGATGTGCACCACGTTGGTCGTCTGCAGCCACACTGGTCACCTTCAGACACCTTTAGAGTCTGCAGAGAGAAATACGCCCTGCCAGGACATGAGTCATCTGACCTATTTGAGATGTCTGCTGCAGAATGAGATTAATCACGCCCTGGAAGCACCTTTTTGCTCCAGCTAAAGCAGGAGTCTAGACAACCAGCTCATGAATTCAACCTCAGTGTCTTTTTAGGTGCTCACCTCCTCAGGATCGTCGGCTCTAACGAACCCTCCTGCAATTTTGTCAGTCCTGCTTTAGCTGAGCTGTACGTTGGCCCATGCTGTGTGATGACAGCTAATGATGAGCAGTGTGACCTGATGAGAGCAAGGGCTGCTGTTGTCTCCTGAAAAGAGAATTCTGCCCTTCAGAGAAGGTGGGATGAGGCGTGTAAAGGTACCAGACTAGGCAGCCATGCTTGGGATCTGGACGTGGGTGGATTTGGGGGTATTTTTGTGCTGCCCAGATGGTGAGGCTCCTGCTCAAACAGTGCAGAAGAGATATCAGAGAGCATAAGTAACTTAAGGATATGTTCAAACTGTGAAATGCTGAGTGTTTACTTGTGCTCTGTCTGGTTTTCCTGACAGTGAAGGCTCTCAGACTTGCCAAAGTCAGGGCTCAGACTGGGAAAAAGGGGAAAATCCAGAGTGACAGAGCTGAGGAGCATCTCCTTGGAGAATTCAGTGTCCCATCCATGCAGCATCATGGTCCGTGAACACCTACACAGACAATCTTTGGAAGGAGCTTCAGGTGTGAAAGGGGCAGGTGAAGAGCTGCAGCCAACATGTGCCCAAGAACGGGAGAGAGACCTGCCCACTGTGCCCACACCTAATAAATACATCCAGGGCTCAAAATGAAGGGCTGGGACCCACACAAAATCTCGTGTGTATTCATTTCTTGCTGCGTTTCCAGAACTTAGGCACCATTTGTGTCTAAGTGAGTCCTTAACAGTGCTGAGCCTGAGCTTGTAGAAGGGCTTTGACCTCCACTTAATTAATATAGAGAAGACATAATCTTGATGTATGGCTTGCTGTTAGCATCCCTGGTTTGATATGAGTTAATTTAACTACAGCAGGATCCATGCTGGAAGCAGGATCATGGGATTTGGCTCTGAGGGCACTTCCAGGTTTCATTATGCCACTGATTAATGACTATCACAGAATCATGGAATGGGTTGGATTTAAAGGGGCCTTAAAGCTCATCCAGTTCCACCCCTGCCGTGGGCAGAGACACCTTCCACTATCCCAGGTTGCTCCAAAACCCCATCCAACATAGCCTTGGACACTTCCAGGGATCCAGGAGCAGCCACAGATTCTCTGGGCACCCTGTCCCAGGGCCTCACCATCCTCATAGTCAAAAAAATCTTCCTAATATGCCATCCAACCCTGCCCTCTGTCAGTTCTAGCCATTTCCCCTTGTTCTGTCCCTCCATCCTTTGTCCCAAGTTCCTCTCCAGATGTTCTGGAGCCTCTTTAGGCACTGGAAGTGGCTCTGAGGTCTTCTCAGACCCTTCTCTTCTCCAGGCTGAACCACCCCCATCTCAGCCTTCCCCAGCTTAAAACCACTGGGAGAATCTGAGCCCAGCTGAGTCTTTACTTGCTGGGTTCGAGAGTCAAAAACTTCCAACCATTCCCATCTCTATCACAAAGATCAGATCCCTATCCTGTCAGTGGAGCAAAACCTTGTAAAATACACACCTTTTACTGCTCCTGGAACCAGCCACAACCAAGACAGTGCAGGAAACACAAAGGGAGAAATGAACTGCTCTCTGCTGGTACTTGAGGCCATTGGTTTGTGGAGAGGGAAGGAATTTGCCTGAAGTGCCTCACAGAGGGTTTGTTCTCAGCTTGCAAAAGCAAAGCAGTGTTTAACACCAGATGAAATCAGTGGGGAGGAGCACAGGAGTGGGGGCAAGGGTGAGATGATGTTTTGTGATGCAGTTAAGGTTCTCAGCAATCTCAGTGTTTTGGGAAGAGATAATAGGAGGTGGGAAGTCTCCCATACATTTTTCTTTTCAAGCATCTCTGTTCTTAGAGATGCCACTAATCCATTAGGATTAAAAAAAAATTATTTACACAGCAGGAGATGAAGAAGGGCTCAAATCCCTCTGTCTCAGACCTTGGCTAAAGTTTCAATGCAGCCCTCAGTGAAAGCAAACCACATCCTGGGGACTGCATGAGTCTCAGGAGCAATAAAATTCAAGCTAAATCAGCCAACTTGCTGCTATGACAGTCCCCTATTTTTTCATCTCTTGTTTCAGGCAGAAAGGGGGACATGAATGTGAAAATGCAGGGAAAATATGGAAGAAAAGGGTTCAGATTGGAAGAGAGCCAGTAAATATTGTGGCCACAGGCGAGGTCTGAACCAGAATGCTCTGTGCTGAGCAGGAGGGACCACCCTGCCCATCCAAGGGCTGCAGTGATTTAATCCAGTCCTCAGGAAGCTGCAGAGGGTAGGAAGGAGGGGAGGATATTTACTTTATCACAAGAACACAATCCAGGACAGACCAACTATTTCTGAGAGGCTTTTCTTCATCCAAAAAAGCCCTCTAGTCCATCTGCTCTCTGCTTTATTTTCCCCACATTTATCAGAGGACTTCAAGCAGGACACCCTGGGGACTGTGACAGAGTAAAGGTATGCAAAGGAGGAAGCATTTGAAGCTATTTTTCCACTGGGAATATCTTTTAAAGTTGAAAATCTGCCCTGGCCAGCATTCTGTGCTCTCGAGACTCCTTCATCCACACCCATATTTTCATATGAAGGTACAAATTCCCTGTGCTGTGCTGGCATGCAGGATGCTGTCTGACACCAGCCTCTGTGGGCAGCTCCCCTCAGAGCCCATTAAAGTGAATTTCCTGAACCCCAGAGAAACTGGGCAGCAAGTCATTTCACCTCCATCCTATTTCTCCAACATCACCCTTTGGACTGATCCCCACATTTCTGTGCTTTTCCTGCTATTTGAGGTGCTGTCCCTGCCTTGGTGGTTCCTGGGAGGGTTCTTTGAACTCCCTCCAGAGATAATTAGGACAAGCACTTCTGATTGCTTTTGCCTGATCTTTAGAAATATGGAATGTTCGCATAAGTGCTTGCGCATTTTGATGAAAAAAAAAAGCGTGACTTAATTTTGCTTGCTTAAAAATGTTTGGCAAGGTGTTTGCAACAGGCATTGTCAATTTGTCTGCTTTTGCATTCCTTTCTACTAAGAATTTTGGAAGTGAGAAATGCGCCTTGATGTGAGAAATAAAGTATTTGTTTTTTCTGTGTCATAACTTTTTTGGATGTATGCAAGATAATGATATAGATCTTTGTTATTGACAACCTTTAAGAGTGACCCTTTTATTCTTTTGACTGCATTGGCTACATAAGTTGAATCTGTAATTAAATTGAGGGGTTCTTGAAATAATTGAAATGCTTTGACTACTGCTGTTAATTCTACAATTTGAGGAGAACTTTTTACTATTTGAATGTTTGATTCTTATGTTCTTGTTGTTGGATTCTGCTATGTTATAACTGATTTGTGTGTCTTTCTTGAACTGTTAGTAAATATTGTTATTGTATCTAAAGGCACTGCACTTAACATGAGCTTTTCTCTGAGACTCAATCTTGCTTGTAACAGTTTATGGCTTGAATAGTGAATTGAACAGACACTTGTATAATTTAATAATGTAATTTGCAATTCTTCTGACTTTTGGACTGCTTAATCAATTTTTTTTTTAATGGTAGATAGATGCCATTTTTTTAATGGCAGATAGATGGACCCTTTAAGCACTGTCTGCCCTCAGCTACAGATGACGTTTGCCAGCTCTGAGCCTCTGCAGAAGCTGTGGATCCATGGCTGTGCCCAGCAGCATCCAGGTACACAAAAATCTGCTTTCCAGCAGCCTCCTCCTCCTCCTCTTCCTCCGCCTCAGCCAAACTAGGAAGGAGTTCTAACTGCATTAATTAGTTGCTGTTTGCACTCCCCAGGTCTCACATTATCACTGGAATACTCATCTAAATCTGGTGGCCAAACAAATTAGAACTAATGAGGCCATCAGGGTCACGTTAACACAGGAGGAAGACAGGAGAGCTTCTGGAGGAGGTTTCACTGCCAGACCAGGCACGTGCCCACACCGCGTGCTGCCGGCAGAGCTTGAGCTCCACACAGGCCTGGAGAGAACAGGAGCAGATGAAGCGGATGCAGGGAGGATCCAACACCAAATCTGGGATGTGGCAGAACGTGGCAGCAGTTCCTTACTGCCTCCTGGGGAGTTTGGTAATGGCAAACAGGGTGGGAGCAGCAGGCTTGGATGAGAGGCAGAGCGGACGGATAGAATTTGGCACGAAACTCCAGGGATTCTTGTCTCAGCTCCCTACACTTGACCTCTGCTGGTAAACGAGCCTGGTGCTCCAAGAGGGACTTCAGAAAGGTCATCTGAGTAACTCCCATGCAGGGGGCTGCCATGAAGGGGATGTGAAGCCAGGTGCATCCTCTCTCTCTCCCCCACACCTTTGGCTACAGACATTCCATGGCATTTCTGCTGGCCCAGGAGCCCACCTGGGTGCAGGCTGCTGGAAGAGGCAAATTCTATGGGAAGATGGACAGTTCTAGAAGACATACAGCTGACACAGAAGTGAGGATGTCTCTGCCATAACACAACACAAAAGAACTTCACGAGGACACGGTGATGAGCAAAGCAGGAAAAGGTGTGAGTCTATTTACAAAACTCAATTTTATCCATTTCCAAAGGTGCCTGTGGATTGGAGGATGAAATCCCACCTCCCAAACCACATTGGTCAAGACAACTGTCAGTCAACTTTCTCCTCCTACCTAAAAATTTGTAAACAACGAAGGACAGTTAGGAAAACAAAGCCATTGTTTATAGTACAAGTGTGGAAAGTAAAAATTCTGAATCCAGTATGAAAAACAAATCAGAAGGCCCAAAAAAAATCTTCAAAACCAGGGTTACAATGTCTCCTCTAAGGGGTAACAGGCTGAATAGAAAGTCTGTCCATACTGAGATCCACCCTGTCCTGCAGGCTCTCCCCTGTGGGAAGTGCCAGTCCCCATGTCCCCTTTAAAAGGGGGGAGAAAATTCCATACCACCCCTCTGAGACAAGAACCAGAGCATTCCTGCTCCCCCTCTGCCTTTGAAACACAGACAATGGGTACCATGAGGGCAGATGGTGCTTACAGGGTCACAAACGGAGTGGAGGGGGCATCTTAGGACACACACAAGTGTTTCAGAGCTTTGATAAGACCCCCCAGACATCTCCTCTCCAGGTATTCTGTCCTTCCTTAGGCACCAGAGTGGTAACTGCTTGGGAGAAGCACGACAAAGGCTTTTGGGAGAAGTTGGAATCTTCATCAAGGCTCAGAGAACAAGATACATGTTCCGGTTAATACCTGTAAACTTGGCTGCTGCTTTCTGAGATTTATTTATTTTATATTTTTATTTTGCAATGAGTTTCTTTCCTGCTGCAGAGGCAGCACTGAGAAGACATTATTTGCTGTTCAGGCTGGTGATATACCCAATTCTATGGTGTCATTTCTGTTTTCTTGGATGGATGAGGGTCACTTTTAGGACCCCTTTTTGTAGGAATGAACTCTTAAACAAGACATGTTAAAATGTATTTCCCATAAGCATTTATGCTAATGAAGAGAGCATTTACAGAAATCTCCAGAAAGGAGCACTGAATCATCCCTGCTTGTCTTGTTTCCTGGAGATATCCAAGACTGAGATAATGCTTGCATTCCTTGCAGGGTTAGAAGGTCTTAGAAG
Source organism: Hylia prasina (assembly GCA_013397195.1). Taxonomy (NCBI): domain Eukaryota; kingdom Metazoa; phylum Chordata; class Aves; order Passeriformes; family Sylviidae; genus Hylia; species Hylia prasina. The sequence goes on along the minus strand of VYXD01001826.1, from coordinate 451,817 downwards.
CATCTCCAGAGGTTCTTCTGCTTTTATGACAGCTCTTGAAATCTCTGTAACAGCCAATAAAGAGCACTGATACCTTCTGAGAGTAAAAATACTGATAACTGAGGTGTCTGGTGGTGGTACCTTGGTCACAGAGCTTCACCTTGTGCTAGCAGCTCAAACGTGGCCTCAGGTGACATCAAAAGAAAGCCACCATCATCTCACGTTGCAGGAGTGACATTTTATGAGACACTAACCAGCTCCTGGTGTGCTCAGTGAAGAAGTCAATGATATAACTGACAACTAGGAATGAAACCTTATCTCAGTACCAGAGGTAGCTAAATGGACATTGAGGCTTAAAGATGATACTGAGGGGAGAGTTTGTGATGTTCTTTTCAGAGACTCAGCAGGGAATACAGGACCTGCATATACAGAATCTGTGTCCTTCACACGATCATGGAATGGTTTGGGTTGGAAGGGACCTTAAAAATGATCCAGTTCCAACCCCCTGCCATGGGCAGCCAAGGAGAGCAGGTCTTGAGAGGACCAAAGCCAGCTTCCCCCAACCATCACCAGGAAACTTTCCAGTGCTTTAATTGGTAAAAAAGCAACAAAAGAGTTCATGGAATGTGTGAGTGACACCAACCCCTCCATCAGCTCCTCCACCACACAGCTGAGCAGCCTCCAGGTGCCCTCAGCCTGGTGCATGGCAGGGCTGTGGGGAGGGTTTCACACCTGCCCATCACCCTGCCCCACCTCCCTGGCCACTCTGAGCAAAAAGGAGGAAGAGAAAACAAAAGGAACTCAGTGATGGGAGAGAGAGTTAACTTTTAGGCTGCATAAGGAGTAAGGGAGCTGGATGTCATTGTGCTGCAGAAGTGACCTACTTTCCCTTTATCTGGCTTATCTCTGTTTGCATTGGTTTATTGATGGCAGGAGATACTGCTAAGTGAGTGGTGCTTCCAGAATACAAATGAAGGTCGAGTGAAGCCCTTCTGCCCAGGGAAAACTCTGGCAGGGACCAGGAGCAGCTCCTCCACCCAGCTCCTGGCAATTAGCAGGCAGAACTAATGCAAGGAGGTGATGGGCTCTGAGGCAGTGGCCAGAGCAGTGTTGCTGCTGTGCCTTCTAATGAGCAGGCAGAAATTAGGCAAAGAGCCCTGCAGCAGATTGTGATGGGGGAAATGCTGGTGTAGTCCCACAGAAAGCCTGGTCCAGCTGGGGTAGACTTTTCCTGGGTCATTCCTTGAATTTCATTGGGCTGGGAGAGCACGAGGAGGAAAGAAAACTGCTGGAAAACAGCAGCTCCAAGTGAAATTCTCTCTGGGAGGGATGGTGAGCTGCTTGTTTCTGTCTCCCATTTTCTGGCCACAGCTGTGTTAGCCCAAGGCTGCCATGGCTTTCCATGTGGGCAGGGGGTTGTGCTCCTGGTGTGCTCTTCATCCCTCTGTAAAAACCTCCACCTCTGAGGCTGAGCCTGTGAAAACACACAGTGCAGGGCCAGGAAAACAGCAGCTGGCACAGCCCCTGGCACAGCCTTGGCCACCCTCACCCTGACAGCAGTGTCCTGGCAGGGTTGAGGAGATGGCATGGACACCACCTGAGCCCATCAGGCCGCATGGTGGAAGAGAGGAGATTTGTGGACATAAATAACTGTGCCACGTGCCCTCAGCCCCAGAGCACGTGCCCTGCTATGTTTCATTGCGTACATTACAGCACCTATGAAAAGTTTCTTTAGCCACACAAAAACATTCTTTAGCCCACATGGAAAGTACACAGACTGAACCACTCTTGGTGCCACAATTCTCAGCATTCTTTTGCCTTTCTACAGGGACTGAATCCCTTTTCCAAGCCAAATCTGCCTGGCTGGCAACCACTGAGGCCAGGGGTCAGCCCCACTTTCCCCCCTCTCCACACCTTCCCTCATCTCTCTCGAGTCCCAAGCTGGTTCCATGCCTTGTTTCCAGGATCCTGCTTCCCACCTGCACAGGGCTGGTGCCAGACTTGGAAAAACCTCCTCATCCTCTCCTCTCCTCTTCCCTTTTCCCTTGCCTGCCCCACCTGTGTTTGCTAACCAGCTCACAGCATGCTCAGTAATTGCCCGCGAGAAAACACGGGTGCAGATGTGGTGGGGAGACAGGGGCACGCACAAAATGAGATTCTTGTTTTCCAAACAGACACCAAAATTTAATTACAGCCTCAATAAACGGTTATTAAAACCCTCTTCACTTTGTTGTTGTTTTTTCCCCCCATTGTCTCCTGGCTCTGCATTATTGAATCATCAGCTCCTGTTGTCTTGTTTGGATGCTTTGAGGAAAAGAGGCAATGCAGGAAACTGCAGACACAGTTTGGACCCACACAGTGTCTTCCCCCGCTCTCCTCCTCCTTTCCTTTTACCATAGACTTTCCTTTGTCCTTCTGATAAAAACATGTAGCAGAGAATTGTCACAGATATTTTCTGTCTGTTTCCATTTCCCATCAGGCAGGAATCCCCAAGCCTTGGCATGGGGAACAGAGAGAAGAAGGAAAAGGGGAATTTGCTGCTGTCTGCAGGGCAGTGTGTCCCAGTGAGGTGTGCTGGAGCCCAAAAAGGGAGCACTGCCTGCTGCAGCTCTCCACAATGGGATGATCTCATCTCCTGCCAAGACTGACATTCCCTAGGTGTCTTCATCCTAAGGGAATGTCTTCTTGCCTAAAGACAAGGGAGCTTTGGGTTTCCAGCCCAAAGGCATCTTCCTGCCTTGGACTAGAGCAGAGTCTGGTCTCATGTCATCCTGATATTTGAGGTGATCATAATGACCTCCTCAACCATGGCAGATATCCCATGGGAAGGCCTGGATGTCCCTTTTCCTACAGCCCTATAATCCTGAGATAATTAAACACTCCTGGCTATTGGCAGGAGCACCCTACAGCTTCCCTAGGTGATGGCGCTTGTTTTACCCTCAGGGTATGAGTGAGGATTGACATCCCCACTGCACTCCTTCAGGGAAAGAAGGAGATAAAGTTTTTCCTGAAGCTGGTGCCTTGTGTTGGTCCCTGGGAGGATTCCTTGTTGACTCCACTATCCCACTTCCCAAGGACATGGAGAGCTTGTGGGCTGTGTCACCACAAGGTCCCTGTCAAAGGGTCCCAAGCTGTACTTAAAAAGGCAGGAATTAAATCCTGCCCATGTCCAGCTTCCCTGCGAGGCTGTTTAGGGCAGAGGGCACTAAGAAAGCTTTGCTACCACACCAGCATTTATTAGCACACCATGTTAGCCCTGGGCATGCATCAGAAATGTTAATCAGACGTTTCCCCCCTTCCCTCCTCCCGGCTTTAATCCCTCTATCAGGATCCCTAAAGGTTTGACACATGCACCCCGAGCCTGCTCGCAGGGCTTGGTGCTATCTCTGCCTCCATCAGGGGGAACCAGCCGGTGTCTAAGCTCCCCTGCTGCCTGCTGGGCTTTCATACTTGATTCCATCTCCTTCCTGCATAATCCCTGCTTGTAATTACAAATATCAGGCGTGGGGGGCCAGGGGGGGACATCTGTGGGGATAACAACTGCCCTGTTTGCTGACCAGAGCAACCAGAGATGGCTCCAGCTACATGCCAGCTCCATTGCATAAATCCAAAGGGCCTAAAATTGTGAATTTACACGGCTCCTTAACTCCCTTCTTGTCAAGGGCAGCCTTCCCACCCCAGATGGAAATAAAAAGGTGTTTATTTGCACAAGCCCTCAAGCCTGGCTTGTCTGTCACATGGGTGGCAGATTTATCTACATCCTGCTCATCCCTTAGAGCCAAACTAGGACACATGGAGATGAATCCTGAGTGTGGACAAGGAGACCGGGATTCAGGTACACCCTCCAGAGAGCAGTTTCCCCTAGAGAAATAGAGGGGAAGAGCTGGAGAACATTTAATCTGGCTGAGAAAATCCTGGGTGAGTGGGAGGGAAAGGCTTTGGCACAATAAGAGGATGGTCCCTGAAAATACAGATATGAAGGGAGGCACGACCACTCCCATGAGATGCTCCAACTCCCCAAAGCCTTGGGTAGAATTCACCTCCAGGAAGGGGAGCCTTCTCCCCTGGCTGGCCTTTTAAAATCGTGGCAGATTTGGCCCCAGAGGTTCTCCCAGTCACAAATCCACCAGCCAGGATGTTTCCCATCCCAGTTACCCTCACAGACCATGATGGGCCCAGTTTTCTTGCCAGCGTGCATGGAGATACTCCAGAACCCATTCCTCCATCCCATACCCACAGCCTTTCCCCAGTGCTCCCCACAGCCTCACCCTGAGCCCCCAGTTTTATGCTGGCACCTTCTTTCCCCACCCCAACACCAGACACCCCTGAAGGTGTTCCACTGATGGACCACAGCACCTTCCCAACCCAGTTCTCCCAGATTTGCCTTCTCTGTGCTCTGCCTTGGCACCCAGACAGAACAGAATCATGGAATCATTTGAGTTGGAAAAGCTCTCCAAGATCAAGCCCAGCCATTAACCCAGCACTGCCAAGGCCAACACTAAACCATGTCCCCAAGTGCCACATTTACATGTCTTTTAAATCCCTGCAGGGATGGGGACTCCAGCACTGCCCTGAGCAGCTGTGCCACTGCTGGACAACCCTGGTGGTGAAGATCATTTGAGGAGGGGAAAGATTCACCTGAGTGCCTCCAGTGTGTCCAGCAGTGTTTGAGCAGTGGTTTCTCTGCCCTAGGAACCAAAAAGGGTCTGCGTGTGGTACCAAGCATCAGCCACAACGTCCACTTTATTTTGTTGTTAAACATCCTGCCACAGGTGAAGGGACCTGCTGGAGCTCTCACAGACAATGCCAAGTGTGAGTCAGACTGCTCTGTTTGCCCTCAAGGCTGAAGAGGGCAAATCCCTGGCCCATTTTATTTACCAGCACAAACAAAGCCTTTGATCCCTCAGAGTCCCTGGAGAAGCCTCCTGTGCAGAACTCACAGCACAAGTTGTGTCATCCTAAAACAAACTCCCACTCCTGGCCCCGGGGACTCACACCCCCAGTCTGATGATGGTGTTAATTAGACCCCTCTTGTCCACAGTGGGAACACAGCTCACAACCCACTCACTGCTGCACTGCACCGGGTAGATGTTTTTTATATAAGGAAAAGGGTTCCAGTTTCACCTTAGGACTTTAAGGGGAAAACGCCAGAGGTTTCTTTGCTCTCCTGGCAGTAATTGTCTCGATGCCAAGACAAAAACACTGATAGGTCTCTTTAGCTGTTTCTTAGAAATCTATTTTTCTTAGTTATTTTTTGGCTGTTTTCCAAAAAAACCCACCTAAATCATTCAACATTTAAGGGAGAGCACGAGGCTTCTCAGAGCATTTTTGGGGTGTTGTAGCAGGTGTGTGGGACCTGTCCCTACACTGTGCCCAGCTTTGTTCTTTGGTTCTTTATTATTTTCTTCTTTTATTAAAACTTTTTTGCTTTTTCAAGACACACTCTATCATGCTGTCTCACTGGTTATTTAAGCCATTTTCTATGAGGTGCTGGACACCCTCAGAGGTATTGAACCCTCACACAGCTAAATACGTCTGGCTCTTTGAGAAATTCAATAACCCACATTTGGGACACTCCAAGAGGTGAATCCCACCTGAGCTCTCAGTTCAAAGGGGCCCATTTCTGCACCAGGGTTCAAGGAGATGCACCAGAATCCATCCCTCCATCACCCAGCTCCTGTTCTTGGCACAGGAAGGGGATGAGCTCTGAAAAAAGCAGATGTGAAGGACAACAGCCTAATGGGATGTTCCAATTCCCCAGCAGGCTCTCCTTAACACATCACAACTTGTCCCTGGCTCTTGCTCCTGAGGGCAGAAGGAGACTTGGATGGGTAAAATAAAAAAAATAATAATAATAATAATAATAAAATAATTTTTAAAAAAAGGCCCAAATTGTGGCCTCCATCTGCTCTGGGGACAGTGAGTTCACAGCTCCTACTCATGGCTTTGGGACAGGATCCTACATCAGAGTTCCTTCTCTTTGCAAGGATCTTGAATTCCTGACCTTCCCCACATCCTTCCCTCCCCACTGCCCTCCCTGGCCTCTCAAATATTTTCTCCTGCCTGTGCTGAAGGAAAATTCCTCCTGCTTTTGGAAGGGTCACTGTGTGAGCAGCTGAGAGCTGACAGCAGCATTCTGAGCAGTCACCAGAGATGTTCCCCAAGCATTCCCATCCCCTTTCCCCCTCCTTTTCTCCAGAAGTTCCAGTCCTTTATCACACTCATTTCCGCCCAGCTATTTATTGTGCAATAACTCATTACCATTCCTCCTAGGACACCTTTAATAAAAGCCAATGCTTGCATATTAAATATTAAATTTATAAGATGCATAATCCTGCTAATTAAGTTGAATTTAATCTAGAGCTCTAAATTAGAAGGAAAAGAGTGGGGAGAAAATAAGAAGGGGAAGAAAAAACAAACCAGGAAAGCCGAGCGTGGCACAGAATATCTGTGTGTGCCAACCACCCTGTGGTGACATTGTCTGAGAGCAAAGACTGAGGGGCTGCCCCCACTGAGATGAGAGAGGGCAGGGGATCCACAGAGCCCTTTGAAGATTCATTTCATGCCACTCACAGGCAGCACAGCCAGAGGCAAGGTGTCCACCCATCACAGACCCATCCTGGAGTCTGACAGACCTGGTTCCCTCTCCTGCTCCACCACAGATTCCCTGCCTGAGCCTGGGTGTGGGAAAAAGGTCCAGATGCACAGAGGGGCTTAGGAGCTGTGTCTTTTTTGAGACAGGGCTTAGCTGCCAGCAAAATGATTCTAAAAGCCCCTGACTTTGGGGAGTTTTGGTCCACGTGGCTTTCAAGCCTTCAGATTTCATGCAACGTTTGGCTTCCTTATAAAAGTCAGAGAACCTAATCCCAAATAATTTGTGTTTTGTGTTGGTCCTGAGCTGCAGTTCCTGCACACAGGGGTAATTCCAATTCCTCCTGCAGAAGTCCTGTGTATCTGCTAAGATCCTACAGCTTGAAAAGCAATGGGATCATGCCTGGATTCTTCAGGAGTGGAACTGCACAGGATCAAAGAATGGTTTGGGTTGGAAGGGACTTTAAATCCCATCCAGCTCCTACCCCTGCCATGGGCAGGGACACCTCCCAGTATCCCAGGCTGCTCCAAGCCCCATCCAACCTGGCCTTGGACACTTCCAGGGATGGGGTATCCACAGCTTCTCTGGGCAACACGTGCGAGGGCCTCATCACCCTCACAGGGAATAATTTCTTCTGTAAACTCCAACTCCAGGAGACAGCAGGTCTATGAGGACTGCCACTGATGAATGACCTTTTTACTTGTGAAATATCTTATTTTCGTTCTTAAAAGGTCTGGATTTCCCATGTTACCAACCCCACAGTTATGACTCTCTTTGGTAAATACAGTTAGGTGTTTAACACAGTCCTTGAACACCCCTCCCAGCCTTTTTCCATGGGATGGGAAACATAGGATATTTTTTATGAGCAAGAATAAGTTAACCATCATGCCTGGCCAGAAGCTGGAGAGTGGGGGAATTCTGCTGTTCTAAGTAGAGTGTGTGAGTGCCAGGGCAGCTCTGCCCAAGAAAAAGCATTTTTAGAAAAACATTGTAACAGGTTGAGGAGAAGAGAAGGGAAATATTTGGGAAAACTGAGCACTGCACTGGATTTACTGGGTTGTTGGGCAGATAGTGTCCTGACCTATCACCTGGAAGAAAACTCCCCAGGGATGTTCCCAGCACAGTTGGGATAGCTCCAGCACATCCAGGAAAGAGCTTCCAAGGGTTGTCACCAACAGGACTGGAGGTCACCAGAACTCTATCAGCACACCAGAAAGAAAAGGTGATTATGATATTCCCAGCATAACCCATCAGTGTTTGAAGATCATCCCATCTGGCACATCTGGTGCCACGTTCTACCAAGATGCTCCGAGCCCATCTGGCAGCACTAGAGGAGTTAAAAAGCACAAGAACTGGAGAGCTGAGAAACAGAAATGTGAATTATCTCTCCTAATACCTTAACCTTCCTTCCTGCCCATGGGGTGAACAGGACCCACGGCCTGAAAAGCATGCAAGTTGTGCTCCTGCCTTTTATATGTCAGTAGGAGACTCTTGCAGGGCCATAAAGAAAATAACTCACTTACTGGCATTTTCTTCAAAGTCCATATTGTATGCATTGCTTTTCACAGGGAATTGGATTTTCAAATTCACAGGCTCTAAAGGTCAAGGATAACAGGCTATCAGCATTTAATATGCATTCCAGGGAAAAGAAAAAAACTATAAAATTTGAAATAAAGGCTGCATGAAAATTCATTTCCAAAAAACCCAGATCAAAACATCTCCCTTCCCTCCCTGTGAACTGGCATCTGCTCTTTGTTGTTGTATCTGAAATGTATTAGAAGTCTCCTGCTAGCACCATGGCTTAAGTCAACAACTGCAGCATTGATTCCTGAAGGTGATCCAGTAAGGAGGGGGGCTGGAGCCAAGACTTTTGTTCAGCATCAAAACAACAGCAGCAGCAACAAAGACCATCGTAGCTTTTGTGCCTGCGTGTGCACGTGCCTGCTGGAGATGCTGAGGTGGGTGAAGGTGTTGAAAGAGATTCAGCACGGATTTCAAACAACTCCCTGCTGCTGGAGGGACGAGGAGGAGCAGAGAGAAAGAAGAATGTGGAGCCCTAAAGCTGTCTCTGTTCTCATTTCAGTCACACCAGCCACTCTCAGGAAGGGCAACCAGCTACTCTGAGTTTTGCTGCATACCCTGACAGGAACAAGATTGAAAAGGAAAGAGGAAGGAAATTTGCCCAGAATCTCATGTTCTGACCAATTGGATGACTGTCTTCTCTCTTAGTGGGTTCCACAGGTAATACCCAAAAAAGTTCCACATTATCTTGCACGTCTGCAGCACTGAAACAACTCCCTCTTCACTGGAGGAATTCCCTTTCTCTTAGGATCCAGCTAGTTCTAGAATTTAGCAAGGTAAGTGTCTGGGTTGAACAGGTTTGATAACAGGTGGATAGAGAGAGACAATTCCAGAAGGCTGTTAGCCCAGCTGGAGAAAGGCAGGACAAAAACTTTCCCTGAAAATGCATTTGTCTCTCCTCCACCTCCTCCAAGAAGTTTAGACAACTTGCTTATACAAGAAATTTCACTTTTCAACAGCTGAGAAGGGCCTCTGCCTTTGAGAACTGCCCAAATCCTGCACTCCCAAATCCTGCTTTCAACAGAAAAAATCATTCCCTGCCTTTCCATCAACCCCCCACCCTGTGACAGATCTCTCAGCACCAGTTTCCACCTGGATCACCTCATTCCCTGGATAAGGGCAGCAGGGACACAGGGACTCACACCCACACACAGACTGATTCCAGAAGTGGAGCAGGGCAGGAGCCCAACCCCTCATCAAAGCTATCATGACTCATGGGGTCTCTCAGACGTGGAATTGTCTCGAGTTAAGGCAGGAACAGAGGAACAGAGGAAAAGAATTCCCAAACTCCCCTACATCCCCACTCACAGCCTTATCTGTTGTACCACACGTCCCTCAAAGCTTTCAGCTGGATGAAAACCCATCAAAAATGTGCTGAGTGACTTCAACACCACGGAGTGCTAAATGATTCACCACGACTCAGTACTTGGTGCAGAGAAGAGAGGGAGGAAAACTCCATGGGAAAAGTTTTGCAATCACTCTTCCCAGTCAGCTGCAGGGTGGGATCAGTCTGCTTGTGCTCCTCTTGCCTGAGCAAGGATGTGCTTGGGAATGACTTCAGCATAGGAGCTGCTGGCCCAGCTGTCCTTGGCTCCTAGAGCAGGTATTTCACATTCCCCCTGGAGTCCCTCAGGATTTCCTCCCCATCAGGTTTCTCCAAAGCCCCAGTACCAAACCAGCACAAGCCCTGGTGTCTGCACATCTCATGGGCTGGTGCTGTGCAGGGCATGAGAACAAACTCTCCTGCATGAGTTTTCCTCTGGAAACTTCGGGGAGTCTCTGGGGACATCCAGCTTCCAGGGGGTGATGGAGATTTTTGTGGATGCTCCCTGGTCCCACTCATTTGAGGCTTGGCAGGGAGCCCTCTCCAAGGCATCTTGCAGTGATTTCTTATGGTCCACAGAGAAAAGAGCCCCAGATCCTTCCTGAGAGAGAGCCCAGAGGTTGCTTACATAAGAAACAGTGGGATCTGAACCAGTCTGAGTCCAGCTTGCTTCACGGAATCAGAGAATATTCTGAGCTGGACACCCTCAAAATCCCACCATGTGCCTGAGAGCATTTTCCAAATTGTTTCTTGAGCTCTCTAAGACTTGGTGCCATTTCCACTTTGCTGGGGAGGCTGTCCCAGTGCCCAGCCACCCACTGGGTGAGGAACCTTCTCCTAATACACAATATTTCCTGGTGTGGTGGTGCATCCCTCCCTGCCCAGCCCCAGGACACACCAATATCAGGAGTTGCACCAAGGAACTCATCATCCAGGTGTAACCAATGTGCAGAAACATCTCCTGGTGCCCCTCCAGGATACTTGGCTGCCAGTCCCCATAGCCCAGGACATCCTGGCTGGCTTAGGCACCACAGGGACCTTGTACTTCACTTTCCCTCTTGTCCACATGGATCTTCAGGAGGAGGCCAAGGCACTCCTCAGATTATCCACAGCTGCAATCCAGGTTGGCTTTGCCAGGTTATCATCTCCACAGCCTGTACTGATGCCTTGGGCTGGCTACCTAGAGCAGAGGCTAGCCAGAGTTAGAGAATAAAGCAGGCATTTATTAAAGGCCTTCAGTGGACACACCCTGGGCAGTGCAGGAGCCTGGCAGAGGCTGCAGCCAAGAGGGACAATGGTCAGATTTTCAGACAGATATAACTTTGGTCTATTTGCATATCAGGGGTTAATTGTCCAATTACAGCTTCAGGTAATGAAGTCACATTCCCCCAGTTTGCTCCTCCCCAGTTCACTTTTGTGTCCACTTTTCAGGCCTGAGGCTGTGAGGTGTCCTTGGCTCTCAGGCCTGGAGGGATTGTTCTGTCTGACCAAACTGTGAAGAGAGCTCACAAACCCTCTGCACGGAGTTCAGAGTCACACACTAATGCAGTGCAGGATCTGAAAAATATAAAAGCTGAAAACTTAAGGGATCACTATCCCCATGCCATGGAAAACAGCCCTTCTCCCTTCCAGTGCCTCCCACCACGCCAGTGGCAGGGTGCTTGGGAGTCTCCACAGAGAAGGGTTAACCTGCCCCTTTCTGAGACAGAGCCAGAGACCCAAAATCAATCCCTCAGCAGCCAATATGAATGAAGCCAGTTTCTGCATCAAAGCCTAGGAACAGCTGGTTGCTGTTAAGGGAGAGTTTATGAGGGGTCTGGAGGTGTTATTGCATTGGGAAGATTGCTGCTGCTCCAAGATCAAGGACTCCTGAACAGCAAGTCCACAGCCCAAAGCTACACCTTGTAATGAGGAAAATAAAACAGAGACAAACTGCTGGAAACAGGTTTAAAATTGGCTACAACTGCACAGAGAGAAAGTCTAGGGGTTGAACTGGTTTGGGTTGTGCAGCACTGGGCTCTTCAGTGGAGGAAAGAAACATCTGAGGGTTGCTAAAAGTTTGTCTGCTGGGGTGGATTGAAATTAATTTGACCCCACCATGCAAGGGCTGAGAGGCTCCCAGTGAAAAAGCCAGACCATTCACAACTGAAGCCAAGAGAGTCTTTTTTCACAAAGTTCCTGGTCCATCATAAGAACTTTTTGCTTCAGGATATCAGGTATCAGTAAATGTGCAAGAGAGAGTGCTGTTTGCATCATCCATCTGTAATTCTGTAATTCTGAAACACACCCTGTCCACTGCTCCATCTCCAGTTTGGCTGGATTCATAGTCAACATTTCCAGGCACTTGAAGACACTTAGTTGAAGAAAAAACAGTTTATTTGGAAAAAGGCATTTCCCTCCCTCACACTTACCTGCTTTGAATTCTGCCCTGTGAGATCAGGACTGAAATCAAGAGTCAAAAAGCACCAGCAGTGCAAGAATGGTCCTGAGTGTGTCCTTTCCACATCCAGGAAAGCAGCTCACTGAATTTTTGCCCCTTGTTGCCAGTGCAAGTGGCTGAACTTATGAAAGAGAATTGGATATGACTGAACAAGGGAAACGATGGGACAGACAGAAATTTGGGACAGAGAATTAGGGACATGAATGGAGAACACTCAGAGGTTGAAAGCAAATTCATTTTGGGAGGTACAAAGGAGAACATTCAGTATTTCTGCACTTCATGCAGATAGGAGGACAATTCCTTTCATTTGTCCCTGGAGCTCTCCAAGAAATCCAAGTTGCTTAGTTTGCTTAATTTCCAGCAAGGGTTGCTGACATGAGGAAAATTGTCTTTACACCCAGGCTGTGAAACACTGGAGGAGGCTCCTGGGGAGGGAAAGCAGCATCATCTTTTGTGCTGGGGCAGGTTATCCTGCCTGCTCACATCTGCACAGATGCCAGTTCCATGGATCTCACAGGTACAGGCAATCCCATGGGGTGACAGTGACATTCCTTGGGATTTCTGGACACTGGCCAGCTGCTCTGCCTGCTCTGGTGGATGGCCACAAAAATGTAGGGATACCCAAAATGGCAAAAGATCCTGAGCAGCAATGTTTTCACCACAGAAACAGGGACAGGAGGTTGTTTGGGTACAGCTCTGGTGGGTGCAGCGTACAGGGAGGTGGGATAAGGTCTTTTCCCAGCCTGTGTTATCTGGGAGCTCTGATTTCTTGACGATAACACTGAGATCCCGCAGCCAGCTCATGGGCCATGGCACAGATCCCCTCTGACCCTCAGCTCCTTCCATAGGAAACAGAAAGGAGAATGTCCATTTTTTCATTCTCCTCCCTTGTTTCCACATGGAATTTAGAGGTGGGTGATGCTTCCCGCTGCCTTTGCGTGCCAGGTCCTGGGCTCCAGTAATGCTTGAGACTCTGAGGTGTTGCTGGAGTCTCTGCTGTTGCAATTACTGCCTTGTGCATGTGGTTTAGATGAAGGAAGAAGTTTAACCCTTACACCTCCACCTGAAAAGCCACCAGCTCTAGTGGAAAGCTGCAGGGTTTATGGTGGAATGCCTGATGGGAGCAGGGGAGGACCTTGGGCATTGCAAACTAAGGTTGGTGGCAGGCAGGAGGTAATGGCTCTGCGCTGGCCGAGCATCAGGTCTCAGCTTCATTCCCTTCCCAAACACAGCAACCACACAGCTTCCAGCCTCCTGCTTACCATCTGCTGTGGAAATGCTGCTGGATGAGTGGCCTCTCCTGCTTCCTCCCCTCTCATCATGGAGCAGACTGAACCAGAGGGGATTTCCCTTGTTAATTCCCAAAGAAGAACGAGGCCCTTGGTAGAAGATGCCCCCTCATGCACCCCTGGGGCTGTGTCTGGATTCTGCTCCAGTTCTTCTTCCCACACCAGGGACATCCGAGCTGGTTCCCATCACGTGTAGGATGAAGGACACCAAGAGGGCATCACATCTGCATTGCACAACTGGCCCTAAACACACAAACCTGGAAGGTCTCAGCTCCATCAGACCCCAATACAGCCCTTGCTGTTGAAGGGAGCACAGAACCTGCCCCCCCTGCTCCATCTCAGGCTTCTCCATGGCAGGAGGAGAGGGACGGAGCCGTTCCTTGTGCAGCCATCAGCAGAAAGCACTGCCATGTTTTGGGGCAAAAAAAAGGTCTGGTAATCCTGCAGAGACACCTTCCCATGGCAGCCAGAAGTGTCTCTGTGCAGAGGTTTGGCTTTCCTGGGGAAGTAGAGGAACAAGTGGTAAAAAGTGTTTTTCTTTGTAGTGGGCAAAAGGGCTTTTTTTTCAGTCTTTTTTTTCCCCCTTTCTTTTTCTTTTTTCTTTTTTCTTTTTTTTTTTTTTTTCTTTCCCCAGCAATAGCACAGTCGTCGCCTGCATACTAAGCACCCTGCAGCACTCTAATTATCCTGGCAGCACACACAGCCCCTGCTTCTGCTGATGGCTGCAGGGAACCACTGGGAAGGCAGGCAGAGATTAGAGAGAGACTGGTGGGCAGGGGGATGCAGGACCCAGCCCAGGAGGTCAAGGCTGAAATCCCTGCACCCAGAGTGGAGGGTTGGGACTGGAGTCATGCAGGGGACAGCAGGATCTGCTATAATCTCCCTGGAGCTCCTGATTGCTCACTAAAGGGTGGTGAGTTCCTCCCCACGGAGTGATTTGGTGGTGGCTGCAGGACTGTGGGTCAGTCCCACACCCCACTGGTCATTCACCACTAAATGGAGGCTCTCAAATGCTCAAGACATGGCCTCACCTCAAATTGTGAGTTCAGTTTTGGGCCCCTCATGACAAGAATGACATTGAAGGGCTGGAGGGTTTCCAGGGAAGGGAACTGAGCTGGGGAAGGGTCTGGAGTCCCAGGAGAGGCTGAGGGAGCTGGGGAAGGGGCTCAGCTTGGAGAAAAGGAGGCTCAGGAGGGACCCTGTGGCTCTGCACAACTCCCTGACAGGAGGGGACAGCCGGGGGGGTTTGGGCTCTGCTGCCAGGGAAAAAGGAACAGGATGAAAGGAATATAATCATTAAAGTTGGAAAAGCCTTCTAAGATCAACCATAACTGAGAAAATGGCCTCAAGCTGTGAGGAGGTTTAGATGGAATATTCAGAAATCTTTGTTCACTGAAAGGGCTGTCCAGCCCTGGCACAGCTGCCCAAGGTAGGGGTGGAGTCCCATCCCTGTAGAGGTTTCAAAACCCTGTGAATGTGGCCCTTGGGGACGTGGGGCAGTGGTGGATTCCCATCCCTGGAGGGGTTTTAAAGATCTGTGGATGTGGCCCTTGGGGACGTGGGGCAGTGGTGGCCTTGGCAGTGCTGCGGGCTTGATGGCCTCAGACGTCTTTTCCAACTCAGATGTTTCTACAATTCTGTGGGGAGCCAGGAGGACTGAGATGAGCAATGGGACACCATTTTTTATGGTCTCCCGTGAGAATTTTCCTATGGAAATAATGGGTCTGTTTTCAGGAGCAACATGGTCCTCCAAAACACCCAGGGGCACGTGTATTGTGGAGCCCAGGGAGAAACAGCCAGGATCTTCTCTTGGGGAATTGTCTTCTGACAGGTGGAAAAAAACCCAAACCAACAGAAACAAACAACCAACAACAACAACAACCACCAAAAAAAAACCAAAAAAAACAACAAAACAAAACCACAAAAAACCCCCCACCTGGGCCATTTTCTTCCTTCTTTCCTATTACTCAGCAAAGCCAAACTGGATTTCTGCAGCGATTGTTTCTCCTTTAATCTGTCCTGCTTCCTAAAGCTTTAATTAAGACCCTACTGGGGCCTGATAGGATGCTCACAGTTACTTCAGAGGAGTCCTAATGCGTTTCCAGACTGAGACCAAAAAAAATGCTGAAATGAGGGAACTTGGGGTGAAACCTCTGGTGGGATTTCAGCTGTCAGGACCAGAGAAGGGAAACCTTCTTTGTAAGAGACTCCATCTGTTATGGGTGTCAAGTCCTGCCTGCAAAGAGGGCACGGCCAGAGTCCAGTTCTGTGTGACTGATGTCTCCAAAACAAAGAGAGCCCAGGGCTAAGGGGACACAGGAGCTGATGGATAAAGTGGAACAGGGAATAGCTCAAGGCTAAAAAGGACCTCTCAGATAACTCTCCCACAGTGCCCATAGCAGGAAATCAGTCAGTGCTTGTTGTATAAACAATGTTGATCTCTCCAAAACTTCCAATTTTGACTAGGGGACAATCCACCATTCCTTTGGGGAGAGGAATATAGTGACTCCTTTGGCAGGTTATTCCAATAGTTAATCTCAAAATGAGGTTTTAAGATAATTTACCTCTATTTCTCATTTGTATTTGTCCGTGTTCACTTTCCAGGTAGCAGCAAATTTTCCTTGCTGTGAGAGAGGCCTGGGCAGTGTTTTGTCCTGTTCATTAGTCCATTTAAAGGCAAGATTTCCCACATTTTATGCCATCCACAGCTTTGACTTTGATAGTGAAGTCTTGGAGGAACCGTGAGCTGTGTTACCATGCAGTGCCAAGCCTGAACACTTCCAGGCTGAATCCTCCAGTCCCTCCCAGACCATCTCCAGTGCCCCCTTAGGAAATGACTCACAGGTCATTATTTGAGCCTTCCCTGATTTTGCTGTAGATCTGTAGAACTTTCTGACTTATCCCATGGAGAAGAGCACATTCCTTTCCCTCCGTGCTGGTCTTCTGCAGATTGAGAGGTGGTGCCATGCCCCCGCCTCAGTGGATGAAACATTCCTCATCCTCCCACCTTTCCCCATGGACAGGGAGCCCTGGGATCACTCTGCTCTTGTTTTTTTCTTCTGATGGGTCCATCTAAATGTCATAACCGAGCCGAAGGCCTGGCACTGATCCATCAAGCAGAGGAATTGCACTGAGATTAAGCAACCACAAGCAAGGCCACTGCAGTCAATCTTCCCTCCACGGAGGCAGCAGCAGGGGGAACTGTCAGCTGAAATGCCTCCAAGCACTTTAAAACCCAAAGAGCTGCATGTTTTCATCTTCATAACCAGCCTTGCATGATGCATCCAAGCTACTGTTTATTACCCTGGCAAGAGCAATCTACTGCAGTCCCAACAAATGTAAAACAGACTGGCTTTTCCTTCTTCCTTTTTTTTTCTTTTTTTGTTATCATTTTTTTTCCTTTTTTTCCCTCCCTTTTCATAAAAGCAATAAACGCTGAATAATCTCAACATCACCATTGGCTTTATTGGTTAATCAAAAGCCTTTTTTCCCCTTCTGAGCCTAAGCCAAGCTCTTAACTCCATGTTTAATGGGCAGATATTTTCTCCAAATGCTCTTTTTTCATTCTCATAAGCTAACTATGCAATGGATAATGGCTTCTTTTTCCTGTTGAAGTGGGCTCTTTATCTACCTATTGGTTCCAGCTGATATAAATCCCTCCTTTTCAAGATGTGTAGACAGACAGTATTCCTAAATGGGAGACTGCCTGCATCTGTCCTCAAAACCTCTCCGCTGTCTGTTTTTCTTTCTTTTTTTCCACAACCCATATGAAAATATTGGAATTGTTACCCATAAATAATTTTATATAATTATGATTCTTCTATATATGTGTTTATTTACCTATGTATTTAATTTTTTGTTTAAGTTCTAGTGAATATCCATCACCAAGCCTGAAAAGACCAAACTCCATCCTTTTTGGTGAGGAGAGGAAAACCTCAAATGACCCATCTGCCACTTGAATGTCACCAGCTCCACAGTGGGTGAGCTCAGAGTGGGTGCCAATACCACAGGGTGGGCTCTGGGTGCAGCATTTTAGAACAGAGCAGGATGAAACAGGGGAAAGATCTTCTAGACAGACATTCCCAACCATCAGGTTCTCTGCTGGACATGGATTTTTTGGGATGAAGGGGTTGGATAAGGACCTTTCCTGCTGCTCCAAGTGCTGGGTCCTCACTCAGCTCCTTGCACCAGTTCCTTTTACTCTCTCCCCCCACTGTCCAGCCAAAGCCACCCAAGCAATTGTGGGGGAAAAAAAAAAAAAAATTAAGAAGAAACACTGGGACATTCTTAAAAAGAGAATTCCAGGGATGGATCCCCCAGCCTGGGGAGCTGTGTCACTGCTCTGCCCTCTGCACTCAGCCCCCAAACCTCCTTCCAGCTATGTCTGCCTGAACCACATCCTGGGAATTTTGGGCTCCAAGCTGTCTGACTCAGGCCTCCAGAGCCAAGGAGAATATCTGCACTTTAGGTGGCTTCAGAAGCACTCGCCTTCTGCAAAAGAGCACTTCATAAATGGATGTTTTTCACTCACAGATTACTTTTTTTTTTCATCTCCCATGCTTGTGGGTTTTTTTTCTGAGCTCATTACTGGCTTGGCTGTTAATCCCTTCCACGACTCTACCCCTCATCTTCAGGGGCAGTTTAACAGTCCCTCTGTCTGTGAAAGGGCCTTCAGATCTGGGATCACAAAGCATTAATTATGGATCTGCAGTATCAACTCTGTGCCACTTGCTACATTCTCGAGCTGCCAGAAATCAATGGGAAGTTTGTGAGAACTGCTGGCTGTGATTTAAGGCTCCTTCACAAGGAGGAGTTGGGAAACCTCTGCATGACTTTTGGGGGACAGGTCTGGTGCATGGGAGGTCACTGATGGCTTGTGACACCATTATTTCCAGGGGAAAGGCTGGCTTTCCACTAATCAGCTCACTTGTAGGGTTGTCTTTGCACTTTAGCATCCAGGGAGGAGCAAATCCTTGGATCTGACCCCAGGCAGAAGCATCCTGACCATGTAAAAGTGTGGCTTCACTACACCAGCAGGGCCGGTCTAAA
The DNA here is from genome assembly GCA_013397195.1 of Hylia prasina. Taxonomy (NCBI): domain Eukaryota; kingdom Metazoa; phylum Chordata; class Aves; order Passeriformes; family Sylviidae; genus Hylia; species Hylia prasina. The sequence goes on along the minus strand of VYXD01001826.1, from coordinate 433,563 downwards.
AATCCTCTGACCTTGCCCCTTTGTCACTCAGACCATCCTTGGTGACTCTGGCTCTTGCACAACACCTCAATGTGACAGTCCAGCTCTCTAAAGAGGAATAAAATAAACCCAACCGAAAAAAATACTGGGTTTCTGGCAGATTAATGTCTTGAATTGCTCCAGCACAGGTCCAGGTAAGCATCCACACCAGATCAGAAGGAAGTAAATCTGCTGACACTTTTAAAAAATTATTTATTGTTGTTCTGTCCTAGTGCTGCCTGGAGTCCTCACCCAGCCCGTCTTGCCTTGTGCAAAATCCTGACCACTTCCCAAACTCCAGTCCCAGCTCCCAGAGTGAACTCCCAGGTCACACTGGGGAAGGTTTTACAGCCCAGGCACGGCCAGGTAAAAGCTAATTGTAAATGCAGGACTAGAAAACAAGTCTCCTACATCCCCGCCATCCTTGTCCTCCTGCCAGGGCTGGGAGGAGGTGGAGGAAGGTGCAGGAGGATGTGGAAGAAGGTGCTTGGTGGTGGCAGGCGATGCTCTGTGGGGTCTGGCCCAGAGCTGCTGCCCAAGGGGGAGCAGTGAGCGACCCACGGGCTCTGCAAGGCACCAACCTTGAGGCTCCTGTGCCAAAGCGGGCACCAAATGCAGTTACACCGAACACAGAGGGTGTTGCTGCCCTCTCCTGCTGGACCAAGCCAAGGTGCAGCAGGGTCTCGGTCACAGACACCCACGTCCCTGCACTCTGAAGCTCCCAAAAGTCACATTTCTCCAAGGTCTGCTCCACACAAAGCCACCCCTGCCGTAGTTTAGCAGCTGGGGAAAAACAGGGGCCAAGCAATGGGAACCTCTTGGGTCCACCCTGGAAAAAAGGAGAATTCAGCTGCAAAAGCTCCTTTTGATGGAGACTTTGCTTGTGGTGATGAAGGAAGGTCTCAGCTCCTGTCCAGCCTGGCTTTCTCCCCACGCCAGGGTGCAGGGAGAGGTTCAGCTTCCCTGCGAGTGTTTCCAGCCCTAGGGAAGGGCCAGGATGAATTTCTGGCTGGGAGAAGCCAGCTCTGCCACAGCGCGCTGCTGCCATCGTGAGCCCAGAGGTGTGGAGTGTTCGCAGGGAACACCAGGACAACTGTGAAAACTTCACAATAACTTCCCGGAGCTCCTTTCACTTCACTCCTGGTGTGAAGGGCTGCAAGAAAAGCCTTGCTCTAAATCCAAAAGGTGCAGGAAGGTTTTTGCCTGTTCATCAGCTTTGCCTGTTGTCCTCCTAACGCGGGCTCTGAACCACCCTGACCTGGGTTAAATTCCCCAAGGAGCAGCAGAGGCTGTCCCACCATCCAGAACAAACCTCCAGGGAGACACTTCTGCTATCCCAGAGTTTCTCCAAACAGTTTTGCCCTGTTCTTGGGGAGGGAGAAATCTGTGTGAGTTAGAGCTTCCCCAGACCTTCCTGTCCTTGCTGTGCTCTCTCTGATCTCAGCTCCCAAACCAATTCCTCCAGGCCACCCTCTTCTCCCCTGTCCCCTCCTGTCCATCATTATCCCCCTCTCTGGGGACAATCTGTGGTGGAGCACAGGGGTCCAGCTACTGCAGTGGAGTCCAGAGTCTCTGGAAAACCAGCACATCCTGAATTCCCCTGATTTAGAAGGCCTTTGGAACAGCAACAGCAGTGCTCTGCCTGTGGCAGGGAGCTGGAAAGGGAATCAGAAAAGCCTGGAATACTTGTTTCTGCTTTTAACAGCATTGTTTCAATAGATGTGAATTCTTTTCCTTGCTTTTTCAGTCCTGAGGAAGAGCAGGGTGGCATGAAGATTTCCCCTCCTAGGGGGAGTGTTCAAAGGCAGAAGCTCCTGGTTCCTGCATAGCCCTTAACCACGAGCCAGGGTGTTTGGTTTGCAGCAAAAGTGCTTTTCCTCTCAAGCATCCCACAGGCATTTCAGCTACATGCAGGTAAATGAGAGTGCAAATTAAACCAGGGCTAGGAAAAAAAATTCTCCATCCCTAAATATTAGTCCCTTCACACTTCTCAGTGTTCAATATTGCAGCCCCATCAGTTTTCTGGTCACCTGTGGTATCTTTCAGGAGTGTGAGGTACATACAAACAGAACAGGAGAGACTTAAATTATTCCTAATGCAAAAATCAAATGGGGAGAAAATCATAACCTTTCACATCAGTCTCAGGCATCATAAGAAAGCAGCAAAAAAGGGATTTCATTCAGTTCTGCTTTTCCTCAGGAACAGTCCTTAAACATAAGCACTACCTGTGCTGATTTACCTGGGAACATCAATTAAGCACACTGATTTGCTGTTTGCCTATTAATCCAATTTCTTCATTAGACAGAAGGGGTTTAGTGAGGGAGCCTTGAGAGGTTCAGTACAGATAAGTCTGGAAAAGCTCACGTGCATTAATGACATGCTACTCATGTTCGGGAGGCAGCTGCTGAGGAAAAGCCTCAAACCAAAGAGCAAATCCTGGCCCCAGCACAGAAGTGGGGCTGGTACCATCCCCTGGCTCTGCAGGGGAGTGAACATTCCCTGCTGAGCTGTGAAAGGATTCAGGGGGTCTTTTTTTCACAGTCTCACTTGAATACTCCATATTTACCCATGGAAACCTCCAAGTAAAGCACCACTCTGGCTCCTACCAGAGGATCATGTCTGGGGTCACATTTCCTGAGGCACTTGAGCTTAAAGACAAAGCCACCAGTCTGATGGCTGATGACTCTTGTGGCTTTCTGTTTCTGGAGTTATGTGAATATTTTCTGACTTTCAGATTTTTATTATTCTTTTTTTTTTACATTTCTCTTCAAGTTTTTGCTCTTGTGGCTATAGAATCCCAGAACAGGTTGGGTTGGAAGAGATCTTAAGGATAATCTTGTTCCAACCCCCTGCCATGGTCAGGGACACCTTCCACTATTCCAGGGTTCCAAGCCCTGGCCAACCTGGCCTTGGACACTTCCAAGGTTGGGCAGCCACAGCTTCTCTGGGAAACCTGTGCCAGGGCCTCACCACCCTCTGGGTAAAGAATTTATTCCTAATATCTAACTTAAACCTGCCTTCCTTCAGTTTAAAACCATTCCCATTTGTCCTATCACTCTCTGCCCGTTATACAAACTCCCCCTCCCTCTGTTCCAGAGACCCCCTCTGAGCTAGGGTGAAAGGCTGGGGATTTCAATATTTATGGAGGTAAAGTTATTGAGAACTGATAGTTTTTGGGTTCCAGAGGAGAGGATGTTGCTCTCCTTTAGCCAGAAATCCTGCTGAGTCCCTGCTCCCACCAAAATCCCAATATGGCCTTTGTTCCTTCCCTTTCACACATGAGGCTTGAGGTTCCCTGCCATGAAAGGGATTCCTGGCCAAGACATTCCCTCAGGCCCCATGACAAGGAATTTGCCTGCCTGGAAGCATCAGGACTTCTTTAATCACAGCAGCCCAGCAACATTCTCCCACCTTACAAAACACCTGGCACAATATCCCTGTTAGTACAACATGGATCTGCTCCCCCAGCTGTGTCCCAGAGAGGGAAAGGGGCTCTAAATGTAGGTGGGAAGAGTGGGGAGAGGACATCAGGGGGTGTCCCCTGCAGGGAATGAGACTCAGCTGCCTTTAAAAGTCAACCCGAGCAGATCCAGCAGCCGATTTTTCCTTCTTGCTTGCACTTTCCTGGAGTGCTTGGTCTGTCTCGGCAGAGAGCTTTTATTGCTGAGATGGTTACTCCAGCCTTGTCTCAATTTGCTTTTAGACTAACAAGCAATGTAGCTGCAAATTAAAAAGATGGAAAACAACAATAACCAAAGCTCTGCCTCTCTCCCCATCCCTCCTCCCTTCCAAGAGGAGGCTGAAAGGTTGAAAAGTGACTCACTGAAAGATATTTCTAGGTCACAGAGACCTTTTCTTAATGCACTGTGGATAGAGGAAGGAAGAGTTTGTGATTGCTGGGCAGGGACCTGGGCTCAGAGCCTCACCTGGCTACAGGCTCACAGTGTATTTTGCGTCTATTAATTACAGAACTCCAGGGGATTAATTTATACAAAATGGGTAAATGACTCTCCTTTTTCCAGTCTGGCTGCTCAATTTAGAAGGTCATGTGTTTGGGGCACAGATTGCCTTTTCTGGGGAGAGTACAACCCCAGGTGTCCATCAACAGGCTGTAAATCACAGCCACAGTGAGCAGCATGAGCTGCAAGAGCATAAAACACCATTCCCTGGCCCCTAACCCACCATTCTTTATAATTTTAGACAAAAGAAATTTCACTTTCTGGTGAAAAATTGTGATCACACTATAACTGGGGTGATTGAACTATTTGTAGGAAGGGGCTCTTTTCTGAGGGAGCCCACTCCTGGTATCAAAAGGATATAGAGCACAGACTCTTCTTCAAGTCTGAAACAGAAATTATGAGCTCAAGGAAAGATTCACTAGGGATCCATTTTTGGTAGAAAAGGGAGAGAATTTGAAGCTACAGATCCTGACATCATGTCAGCTTTCCATCCCTGCAGAACCAAAAAAATTTGGCCAAATGGAAACGAGCAAGGGAACATCAGCTGAGCATGAGATGGGCGTGGGCTGGACAGAGGAAGTGGCATTATTTAGGAAAACATGAAAGGCATTAACAGGCTAATGGGCAGGACTGTGGAGTTAAAATATTAGATGACTGGGAAAAGGTCCCCAAACAGTCTCTTGGATATTTGACTGTTTTCAAAGGGAAATGCTGGAAGCAGCTGCTCCTGGAGATATTTTCAACTTTGGGGAGGCCAAATGATGTAGGATATGGTGAAGGGAACGTTTGCATTAGGTGGGAGGGACAGCTCTTTTCCAAGTGTTATCTGCTCTGCTCCTCTCCCAGGAACATTTTCCTCCTCCTTGGCTTTGAACACTGTGATACAACAGATGTCCCACTGTGCAGAAAAATGTCCCCAGGGAGATTCACAACCCTCCACATCCCTCAAAAGTGGAATTTGCAGCATGCTGGGCCTCAGGATGGCACCTCTCTGGGGCTGGGCCTTGGAGATTGTGCATGGATCTACAGCCTCTGTTCTCTGAATCGTAGGAAAGGCCAGAGAAGTTGAAGACCAAGAACCACAGAATGGTTTGGGTTGGAGGGACCTTAATTCCCATCCAGTTCCAACCTCCTGCCATGGGCAGGGACACCTTCCACTATCCCAGGGTGCTCCAAGCTTCAGTGTCTAACCTGGCCTTGGACACTTCCAAGGATCCAGGGACAGCCACAACTTTTCTGGGCACCCTGTGCCAGGGCCTCCCCACCCTCACAGGGAAGAGTTTCTACCCAATATCTAACCCAAACCTACCTTCTGTCAGTTTAAAGCCATTCCCATTGGTCCTGTCCCTCCAGGCCCTTGTCCAAAGTCTGTCCTCAGCTCTCCTGGAGCCCCTTTAGGTACTGGAAGAGGCTCTAAGTTCTCCCTGGAGTCTTCTCCAGGTTGAAATCTCCAAGTCCCTCAGCCTGTTTTATAACACAGCTTCTCCAGCTCCGTGATCAATTGAGTGGTCTCCTCTGGAGTTGTTCTGACAGGTCCAAATCCTTCTTGTACTGAGGCCCAGGAGCTGGGTGCAGAGATACCTCTGACTCCTGATGGCAAAGAAAGGGAAACCTGGGGGAACAGAAAGCATTTGCAAATCTTCACCTCTTCCTAAGCACACTCCCTGCACAACCAGTGCTGTGTTCAACAGACCCACTCCAGCATCTCCTCTCAGCAGGAGGGCACAGGGTTTTGAGGGTTTTGAACCCTGACTAACTGCCTGTGTCACGAAGAGGGAGCATTTTTATTTTTCTGGTGGGTTGGCTGAGACACAGAGCACTGAACTCATGTTCTGACACAGCTTCTCTCCAAATCTCAGCATCAAATGGGATCAGCAAACAGAGCTTAAAGGGACTTGGAGATTATCTAAACCCTCCCCTCTGCTCCAAGCCAAGACCCTCTATGCCTCTTTTATTCCCACCTATTCATAATATCATCTGTTTGTTGCTTTTAGAAGATCCAGTATTAAAAGCATCTAATTCATCTGCATTTTCCCCTTATTCCTGGATTTTAATTAAGTTAAATGAGCAGCAGGTGCACTTCCTCTCACTTCTGTATTTCTCTATTCTTTGAAGTGTAGCAAAAACCAAGGAGAGACACAAGGTTTCTTAATTGTCCAAAGATGCCACTGACAAATTGGTTGGTTTTTACTGACTCTCAGTTTCACTGCCTTTTTTTTTTTTTTTTTTCCCCACAGAAGAAAAGGCCATGCCAGAAGAATATTTATGAGCCTGCACAATGGGGAAATGGCTTGTAAAAGTATCTACAGCGGAGCACAGCACAGACATGTCTATTTGCTAAGGAGCAGGACCAAGTTACTGAATCTGGGGAGCCACTGATGTATGCAGTAATAGAGTGAAATCAAGCTCCAGAATAAAATGTGCAGTCAGGCAGAGACCCAAATGAAATGCCATTGCGGGATACAAATGAAAAATTATCAAAGGATAAAATGAAACCCATCAAAAACACAATGTCCTTCACTTTGTTGTTTTTATTCTAATTCAGAAACATTCGGGTTTCATCTCCAGCCAGGCCCTAAACAGAGGCAGGCTTGCATGTTGTATTTCAGGCCTTCTTTCCTCGCTCTTTTGTTCTTCCAGTTCTCTTTTTAATTCAATTTTTTTTAAGTGAACCCTAAGAAGGAAAAAAAAATTCTGCCTTTGTTTCTAATCTGAGCAGTTTGCCCTTTGCCTGCAGGCTCTGCCCTCAAACCCCAGCCCATATTCTGACCTTGCTCCCTGACCTCCCACATCCCCGCGGCTTTGCCTTGAGCATCCTGATGTTAAATCCAGAGCCTGGGTTGGGACAAGAGGGTCTGTGAAAAAGAGATATCCAGGTTTTCATTCCTTAGAGGATGATCCACCTGGTCCCTATTATCTCTTTCTCCTCCGTCCTCCATCAGTACAATGTTTTGAAAGTGTAATTGCCCTATTTTTAAACCCTCACAGATGATTTTCCCCTTGCCATAGATGCCAGCTGCACGGATCTTTTACTTGCTGAGTGGTCAATCTCTCTGCTCTAAGAAATCACCCCCTGCACCCTCAAAGGAACTTAGAGAGAGGAATGCTGTGGCTTTTTACACCATTCTGCAGTGATTAGGCTGAATACTACACTGAAGCACAGGATTTCCAGGTCTGGGCTCCAGCCTTGTAGCACTGACAGACATTGCTGCTGCCTCCCTGGGGCAAGGAGGAGAAAATTGGCTGTGCTGTACTAACAGAGAAGGCAAATTATTTCCTAGAGGTGATTTAACTAATCAAGCGCAGTCAGAAGGTACAGATGTCCTTTTCCTCTGTCTGTGCATCACCAGGGATGCAGGCTGGGTGCAAGACATGCATGAATTGATGGCAAACAGCTCTGCTTTGAGTATTTTTCATAGATGTTTGGGTCTGTGTTTACAAGTGTTGCCTGCTGCACTTCCATGTGCTGCTCCTGAGATCATTTGGGCAGAGCCCTGGTGGGGTGTACCTTGAAACTCTGGTGTTGGTGAGCAAAACCAAAGAGATTTTAGAGATTTAGAGGGTAGATTTAGATTGGATATCAGGAAGAAATTCCTCCCTGTGAGGGTGGTGAGGGCCTGGCACAGGGTGCCCAGAGAAGTTGTGGCTGCTCCTGGATCCCTGGAAGTGTCTAAGGCCAGGCTGAACAGGACTTGGAGCACCCTGGGATTGAGGGAAGTGTCCCTGCCATGGCAGGGGGTGGAACTGGATGGGGTTTCAGTTGCCTTCCAGCCCAAACCATTCTGTGATTCTCTGTTTCTATGGTCTGGGGCAAACCCCCCTCTGTTGTAGAATGTGGGGAGGCTTCCCAGTCTGAGTGAGGAGGAAAGCCCAGAAGTTGATGTCCATCAGACACAAGCAAACATTAAAGGTTCTGATCAGCACATCTTGTTCCAGCTCAGGCAAATCACACTCCAATTCACCACAGAAAATCTCTGTTGAAATCCAGGCTTAGAATACATGGGGCTATTTCCCATCCTTGGGGCATTCAGAAACATCACCCCAGAAAGTTCCCAACAGCAACCTCTCTTTAAACATGCTTCTTCAAATCTTATTTTTCCATACTCGTTTCCTAGCCCTTCTAGCTGAGACATTCAGATATTCTGCTCTTTTTGACCACACGGATCATTTCAAGCACATATTATTGCGTTGCTATGGTTATATTAGGATTGCAGTTTCCCTTTGTATTTGATTCAAACCCGAAATGAGTTCTTCCTACATAACCAGTTTTCTAATATAGAGATATCACAATTGTGGGGAGGGTTTGTTTTTTTTTTCTTTTCTGCAGCCAATATCAAACATCATTTCAACATTTCAATGTAATGGAAGGCCTGATGTGTCCCAGTCAATGCAAAATTCAATCCACCCTCTGAGGGAAATTTTGTAATCAGTTAAAATTTGGCTGTTTAACTTCTAGATGAGTAAAATTAGAGAAGATGGATGCTGGTTGAAGCACTGAAAATATGATACTTCCAAGAGAACACACTTTTGCAAGAGTGCAGAAGATGAATCGTGATCAGTCATTGCAAAAGGGGGCAAAATTATTTAAACCCCTTTCATTTGGGTTGATCTCTCAATTAACACAAATCAGATTTGAGAGAAAGACCAATTTTTGCCAGAGATTCAAAATTCTGTTCCTCCTTGCTAAGGTGAAAATACTCACAGAAAGTAGCTGTCAGACTCCTGCAAACTTTCTGAAACAAAGCTGAAGGAAAATGCAGATTGGTAAAGCAATTTTGAAGGCCAAAGATTAATCTGAGAGAAAGATACCGACAAAAATACAAAACGCTTTAAGAGTCAGGCTTAAAATTAAGGGCACTAGAGCAAATTTTAAACATCTTTCTTATACATCATTTTGGGAAGGGAAAGGAATACAGAGGGACCACTACTCACAGTTGTTCCTGTCACAAAACTTGACTCATTTTACTGGCCAGCATCCCTCCTCAGGGATAGGAGATGCAAAGATACCATGTTCCATCTGCCTGCCTGGAACTCATTATCCACCAGTTGCTGGGGTGGGATAGTCCCAGCTCCAGCTGAGTCCCCGAGCAGGGCTGCTCCATCCCAGGGTCTTTTGACTCCTGAGGCTCCTGGAGACTCCTCGTTGTGCTTGAGGGTGGGGAGACCCTGGCACAGGGTGCCCAGAGAAGCTGTGGCTGCCCCTGGATGCCTGGAAGTGTCCAAGGCCAGGTTGGACAAGGTTTGGAGCACTCTGGGACAGTGGGAGGTGTCCCTGCCCATGGCAGAGGGCTGGAATGGGATGATCTTTAATGTCCTTTCCAACCCAAACCATTCCATTTTTCCACGATGAGCATGCAGTGCAAAACCCCAGCGCTCCTTCTCTTCCATCCTCCTATCCCTGTGGTGCTCAACACCACCACTTCCCATCCCAGCCTCCCTCCAGACCCTTTTTTGGGATCCGCCTGAGTTGTGGAGATATAAATAGGGGCACTCAGTGCAGGAGGGAGGCTGAAGGCAGCGCTGCTTTATTCCTTGCCCCATCTCCCCCTCCTCCTCCTCCTCCTCAGACTGCGTGAACACCCAGCGCCGATGCACGGGCTTCTCCTGCCCTCCGCTGGCTGCTCTCCGCAGCGCTGAGCGCTCCGTTTCCAAAATCCCAGCCACCTCCGAGTCAGGGAGAAGAGGAGAACTCACCTCAGCATCATCCAAGCACCGTCTGATGCCGCCCCTCTCTCCAAAATTGATGAGCGGAGACACAACCAGAGCTGGGAGAGTCAGAACAGAGAAAAGCTGAGTTTTCCATGATGGTCTGTGTTAACTCTTAATTCCAGTGTCACAGCTAGCAGGGAAAACACTGGAAATGTGGGAAGAGCTTAGAAGACAGAGGTCTGATTTGTAAAATGTTGATGGTAAGCAGAGAAAGAGGGATTTACCCTCGATAAGGGGGTGAGTAATGTGGGCTCCCAGAACACGGGGCGCTAAACTGGCTGGGATCAACTCCTGGGCAAGAGGAAGGGGAAAAAAATTCCTTCCACAATACAGGATATTTAATGAGATGAGTTACTCTGGCATTGCAACCACAAAACCACAGAATATCCTGGGATGGAGACCTACAGACATCATCCAGTCCAGCTCCTGTTCCTGCACAGACACCCAACAATCCCATCCTGTGCATCCCTGGGAGCAGTGTCCAAATGCTCCTGGAGCTCTGGCAGCCTTGGGGCCATGCCCATTCCCTGGCAACGCCCCACCACCCTCTGAGGGCAGAAATTTTTCCTTATATCCAACCTAAACCTCCTCTGGCACGGCTCCAGCCATTCCCTCAGGAAGTATCACTCAGACCATGACTGAATTCAGAGCAATGCTCTCGTTTAATGTCACTGTGATGTCATGGGACTGAGAGGACGTGCTGTACCCTCCTGACTGCTTGTGAATCCACATGTAAATTAGTTTAATGATCAAAAAGTGTCTTAAAGATTCTTATTTTTTTAATTATTTTTTTTTTTTTTAACCAGGAAAATGGAAGTGCCTTTCAGGACGTTTTTGCCATGTTTGGTTGTTTAAGAAATTTGCCAGCTTACGTTTCTGCAATAAGGCTTTGCACAGGTTGTGTAGTGGAAGGAACACTGTGAACTCAACAGAGTCAAAAATCCATAATTAAACATCTTCAAGCAATCTCCTCGGGGCTCATTTGTTTTCCTCACAGATCATGGGGCAAGCCTTTCCCCGTGCCTCAGTTTCCCTCACCTGTGAAATGAAGATGCTCTGCTTCTCTTACAAGCACACCAGCGCAGACCTGGCCTGGCTCTGCCCTTTCCAAGGGCTTTCATACTTTCTGCAGATGTGCAATGGATGGAGGCTCATCCCTGGCTGATTCCTCATTTCTGCAGAGGAGAACTGATGCCTTTTCCTCCTACAAAGACCTCAGCTGGATCAGGCACAGCAGAGTCTGACAGAGAAGGGTCCCTGCACTCAGCTGTGTTGTTTCTTCATCCCATGTACCTCTCTGTTAAAATTTGGCTGTTTAACTTTTAGATGAGTAAAATTAGAGAAGATGGATGCTGGTTGAAGCACTGAAAATATGATACTTCCAAGAGAACACACTTTTGCAAGAGTTCAGAAGATGAATCGTGAACAGTCATTGCAAAAGGGGGCAAAATTATTTAAACCCCTTTCATTTGGGTTGACTTCTTAATTAACACATGTCTCAACATCAGATTTGAGAGAAAGGCCAATTTTTGCCAGAGATTCAAAATTCTGTTCCTTCCTTCCAAGGCCAGGTTAGACAGGGCTTCAAGATGAAGTTTTGAAGGTGTCCCTGCCCATGGCAGGAACCTGGAACGAGGTTCTTTAAGGTCCCATCCAACCCAAAGTTTGGTTTTTGGAGGTTTTTCCCATGTCTATTTTCAAGGGTACAGCAGGACACAACAAGGTTATAGCAAAGGCCGAGGGTGAACAGAAGTTTCAATACCTTTGGAAAAAAAACCCAACCTGTGACATGAGCAGGTTTCTTCATCATGGGCACCTGCTGAGATGTGATCTTGCTTTGCTCTGGGAAACTGCTTTGATGTTTTTGTTTGTGGTTTGGGGGCTTTTTTTGTGTTGGGTTTTTCTTTGGTTTTAATTTGACCAACACTAATTCAGTGTTTCTTTCCTAGCTTGACTTTGGGAGGTGGCTCTTCTTTCACTCACCTCTTGAATCCCCAGTGTCTCTGGCTGGAATGCAGATGTGACTCAGGGAATGCCCCTCCAGAGTTTATCTTTCCTAGGGAATCCCCTAAACTTGGGAAAGCAAAGTTAGAAAGGGATCTTTTGCAAATTCTACCACGCGAGGGCAGCCTCTTCCACCTTCCCATGTTAAAAATCTTCCCAAATCCAGGATAAAAGGCTCTTTAGTTTGTTTGAAGTCCCTTGGTGATATTATTGCTCTGGTGACACCGGCTGCTGGCTGATTTTCAACGAGAGTTGATGATCTTAAGGATGCCTTCCAACCTAAACGATATTATTATTCTATGAAATATATTTCTATTATATTAAAAAAAATTAAAAATCATCACAGGTCTTCCTAAAAAGATGCCTGGAGCTACAGGAACAGCTTTAGGACAGAGGTGAAAGTGCTCCCACACCTCAAACTGTGACCACTGAAAGCACAGGGTTAAAACAACCGCAGTGACTGATGAGTCCTGTGTGAGTAACGCTGAATTCCTGGCCAAGTCATCTCCAGCAGGCACAAACCTCATTCTTCTGGCTCTTACATCAAGAGCCACCACGTACAGCAGATAAATAAAAGCTGCTTTTTTGCAACCCAGAGGCAGCAGCAGATTTATCAGCTGCTGTTTGATGGAGTCACTGCTGCGTGGGGAGAGAACACCTCACCGAAGGCGCTGGATTACACACATACTTTGCCCTGGGTTGTGTCCTCTTCTTGATTTGTGCACTCACAGCCCCGTGGAGGTAAAGGACCTGCTTTCCCAGAGCAGAGTGGTTTCTTCCAGAGTGGTTTTCCCAGAGCCAGAGTGGTTTCTTCCAGTGGCTGCAGCACTGTTAGCACCCTGCTGTCCCCAAGCTGGCAGCCTTGGGTGTGGATGCCAGCCTTGCTGTCGGAATCTCTGGAGAGGAGGAATAGCAGTGACCAGCATGAAGTGAACTTGTTTCTCTGATCACTCCTTAAGGACTTGTCCCAGACTTCTCCCTGGGGTGCCTTAAAGAAATTTTATGATGTGTTATGTTTAAACTCTGTGTAGAGGATTAACCTCTGGAAGAGTTCTCCCTTCCCCTTTCCAGACAGAAATGGTGCTTTCCCATGGAATGAGCATTCATCTACCAGAGCACTCAGCATCCTCCCCGGCTTGCCACAACCCAGACGCAGCAGACTGGCCAAAAAGACCAGAGCCCAACCTGATGAAGTATCACAGCATCACTTGACAGCCTGTGGAAGCTGAATTTGTGCAGAAATTCAAGCCTTGAGCTCGATTCCCCAATGCCTCAGCTCTGCAGACTGTCCCAGCAAGTTAATCAGGAAGATGATCAATTTACACCCACTTTTCTTGAACATGAGCAATTGACTATCAGAGCAGGAGTGAATTTGGCACCAGCCTTAACATATTAAGCAAATTAAGAGCTGAGGTAAAAATCATTATATCTGACAGAGCAATTTGTACATCAGAAGATGGTGTGCTTTTAATTCGTTGGCAAGAAGGAGGGGGAAAGGGGGAGCATCCATTCTCTGCAAACCCAAAGATAACTGGGTGTGGTTTATTCTGGTGCCAACCCTTCCAAATAAGAAATAAATTATCAGGCAACTGGCACAAAAAGATAAACATGTAAAAGAATAATTGGCCGTTTATTGCAGAGGAACTCGTTCTTTTATCCTGGCACCACGCTGAGGGAAAATGTGGGATGGGATAAAGGCAGGTTAGCTCAGGACATCCCAGAAAAGGTTTGTTCAGGGTGAAAGAAGAGCTGTGAAAACCTCCCCTACTGGACACCCTCATGGCTCAACCAGAGGAACCAAGGCATGGAGAGATTTCCAGGGTGGGAGTAAAGGCTGAGTGATGGAAAGCTGAACACTGGCATTCCCTTTGATCCAGTCTGGGTCCTCCAATGAGAGAGATGACACCTTTATTTCCCCCTTACCTGCCCTTTGTCTGTGGGGGGGGGGACATTTACCAGCCTGAGATCACAGAATTCTAGAATCACAGACTGGTTTGGGTTGGAAGGGACCTTAAAGGTCATCCAGTGCCACCCCCTGTGAGGGGCAGGGACACCTTCCCACTATCCCAGGGTGCTCCAAGCCCCATCCAGTCTGGTCTTGGACACTTCCAGGGATGGGATAGCCACAACTTCTCTAGGCAGTTGTGCCAGGGCCTCACTACCCTCACAGGGAAGAATTTTTTCCAATATCTAATCTAAATCTCCTGTTTGAAAATGTTCTCCCTTTCCTATCACTATCTGTCTGTGCAAAATCAGTCTCCCTCTTTTCATAAGCCCCCTTTAAGTACAGGAGGGCCACGGTGAGGTCTCCTTAAAGCCCTCTCTCTTCTCCATGCTCAACACCCTACTTCTCTCGGCCTGTCAAGATAAACATTGCACTTTTGTTTATATTAAAGAATACTTCTACGTAAGAAAAAATTTCTACTTAAGACCTGTCTGTGTTCATGGGTGCTGCATGACCTTGAATGGGTTCTGCAAGTTAGGATAGAGCAGGTAAATTTGGAGTGATAGGGAAAAAAAGCAAATTGATGGGTTATAGTATCACCATCGTGAAGGACGTGGAGGAAGGACAACTCATCAGCCTGCCCAGCAGAGCAGCTCCTTTATTCCTCTGCCCTTTTTTTATGATGTCCCTTCAAGTCTGAGACCCCACTGAGCACTGCTTTGAACCTACAGTGCCATGATAGGAAGTTTCTGTGAGGGTCAATGCAGGAGTGTCCCCTGACAAAGAGGACACAGGACTCTGCTGTAGCAGCTCTTTGTGCTACCCCTTTGATTTAGGGGATAAAATAACCCAAAGCTGGCTTAGAGATTAATGTTCTTTCTGCAGGAGTGGCAAACAGCACGAGGGCTTTGATGAAAGGTGTCTCAGAGCCTCTGCAGCACCAGGTGCTTTGAAAGAGCAGAGCTGAGTTGGACAAGACACCAGCAAAGTTCAAACCAAGCTGCCCTGAGAGCTGGAGCTTCCCCTCAGCTCACGGTGATCTGAGAGGTCTGAGCTGCCCCTGCCTGGCCAGGGGTTTTCTCCTGCATTCAGGGATGTAAGATAAGGGACAGGCAGGGATGGCCAGGTATAGAGCAGCTGCTGAGATGTGGTGCCTTGGAAAGTAGAGGGCATGGCAGAGGGGATCAGCAACCAACTGGTTTGGTTTTCACAGTTCTGAATAATGATCTTGAAAAAACTCCATCCACCTTTCTCAGACAGGCTGAGAGAGTTGGGAGTGTTCAGCCTGCAGAGGAGAAGGCTCCAGGGAGACCTTAGAGCCCATTCCAGTGCTCAATGGGGCTCTGGGAGAGCTGAAGATGGATTTTGGACAAGGGTCAGGATGGGCAGGGCAAAGGGGAGCAGCTCAGTGCTCTCAGAGGCCTTTTCCAGCCTTAATGATTCTATGGCACAAGTGGCATTCCCCAGACACTCCCAGTGCCTGAGGAGGGATATCTGGAGGATGCTGCTGATGTTGGTGTGGTGGGACAGGGTCATGAAGGGTCACATTCTGTTCTCTGGTGGACTGCAGCCATTCCCAGATCTGCCTTCACATCGTGCCTGTACGTGCTGAAGGATGGAGACTCAAATATCTCTGTGGTTTCTGTAGGATCACAGAATGGTTCGGGTTGAAAGGGACCTTAAAGATCATCCAGTTCCACTCCCTGCCACGGCAGGGACACCTCCCACTGTCCCAGGGTGCTCCAAGCCCCATCCAACCTGGCCTTGAACACTTCCAGGGATGGGAATCCACAACTTCTCTGGGCAACAAACAAGCCAAGATTTCTCTTTTCCTTCATCTCCTGAGACCAAAGGAGACTTGTTCACTTTTCTGCTTCTATAGCCAACATCCTTCTCCATACTGGCTCCTTGGCCAGATGAAGGCTGTGAGGAGAAGGACTCTTGAGCTGTACTGCTCTAGGAAGCATCTAAAGCCCCTTCAAATCATCTCAAAGACACACTGAAGCCACACAGGCCTCAAGAGAGATCTCCTCCTTTCAGGGGAAGCTGGCTCACACTCGATGCCAAAGGAGGTGGCAAATGAAGAAAGAAAAAAGCTGTAACTCTGTAAACTCGTAAATCACCAAAGTCCTGATAGAGAAGGGGGGGGAAAAAAAAGAGGCAAGAACCCAACATGGCCTTTTTGGTTTGCAGATAAGCACAAAGTTTGTCAGGAAGGAGATTAGGGCTTTTTCCAGCGCACCTCGCGGTCGATAATTCCCACAGCAACAGAGCTCCGGGCTGCAAACAGCCAGACGTGTTCCCCTGCAGAAAATGGGACAGAGCAGAGGGACACAGGGACAGAGGGGCAGGGGACAGCTCATGATAAACTCTGCTGACACCAAGGGAAGGTCCTGACTGATCCTCCCCACCTCTGGAGAAGCATTTTTGCTGTCTGTTAATTCAGAGTTTTTGGAAGCCCCGTGGTGCTTCCTGGGAAACTCCAGCCTGACTCTATCAGCCCTTGCCAGCAGCCAAGGGTCGTTATGATTAATGACAATAAAAAACTATCAATGGCAGACACAAAGAATTAAGCTGTCACCAACATTTAAAAAATCAACATTAGGCCATGGGAAGGGTGAGGGAAGAAGACGACGGTTTTATGATATCTGCAGCCTTTCACTCTCTCCACAGTTCCTCCTGGGGTGGCCTAAATCCATCCTGAAAATTTAAATTTTTAAAAAGTCATTAAAAAAATGATGATTTTAATATCAGCACAATTTTATGAATAATTTAGATTATTAACTTTCTAAGTCATGCTTCGTGCCACCAGAGATCCCCAGAGTCCTGCCAGACACCAAAGTGCCACTCAAAGGATGCAGGTCTCCCATGGTCTTGTGCCACATCTGCCACTCCTGTGTGGACACTGAAGGTGCTCTGGAACACCTCCAGTGGCATCAGTTGTGTTCAGGTAGCTTGGTCCAGTCCCTGAAGTTCTTTCTGGGACAAAAACACCGGAGAACCAAGTGAGGGACAGCAAATGTCACCTGGGTGGACTGATAGGATGAGAGGAAATGGCCTCAAGTTGCACCAGGGAATGTTTTGGTTAGATATTGGTGGAAAAAAATCATGGAAAGGGTTGTAAAGGATTGGAAAAGCCTGCCCAGGGAAGTGGTGGTGTCACCATTCCTGGAAGTGTTACAAAACCATGTGGATGGGGCACTGGAGGACATGGTTTAGTGGTGAACATGGTGGTGGTGCTGTGTTGATGGTTGGATTTGATGATCTTTAAGATCTTTTCCAACCTAAATGATTCCACTAAATGGAAAGGACCAGGGATGGTGGATAAACACAGCAATAAATTCAAGCAGAGTTAATTGGAAGGAGATCCAGAGCAGAGTCCCCCTGCTCCATGAAGCATCTTCCCACTGTCCACCAGTGTTGAGCCTGGGGATGCAGGAGGTCGAGGGAGAAGTAGCAAAAATTCTCTAAAATCAAGCATCTCTCTCCAGGCTGTGAGCTCAGGGCTTGGGGAGGGAAAAGAAAAGACTTCATGGCTCCAAGGAACGCCACATTGGGTAAATCAAGGGTGAGAAGTGCAGCTGGAATTGCACAAGTTCCTTAAGGAGGTGTTTCTCCCACCCCTGCAACTCTTTGTGCCCCCCACTCCTACAGTGAACACGGGAGGATGGACCCTCCAAAGCCCCTCCTGTCCATTCCTACATGCCCTGGCCATGCTGGAATTCCCACTCCTCCAGCCCAGTGGCCTAAGGGAGCTTCATTCCATCATTCCTCGCATCCCCGACTTCCACAGGTGACAGGTGAAGCAGAGACAGGGAAGGAGACTGTGGACAGGTCCTCCCCTTCCACAGTGGGGGGGTATTTTCCTATCAGCAGCTGATTAGATTTGGGCAGAGCCCTGCTTCCCACAGCATTCCTTGCAGGAGGGAGCTGCGTGATGCAGCCCGAAGGGCGCGGTGGCCTCGGTGACAGGGACAGGCTGCGGGACGTCGGGTCACACTCCATCCCCGGAGCAACCCCAGCCCTCCACAAGGCACAGATGGCTCCTTTCCGTCATCTGACCTCATTGTTTAATCTGACCTGATCCGGTGCTCTAATCTAACGTCCAGTTTAATCACCACCACGAAGCCGGGATTGTTTCCCTGGGCTCCACCCTGAGTTCCTTCCCTCCGGGGGCACACGCACAGCCTGGATCCATCTGAGGGGACACCCCCAGCTCGCTCCTGGGTGGGGTCTGAGGGTTGCTCCCAGCTCATGTACAGGACATGGTCTCTTGGGGTTGGTCTCTTTCTCCAGGCAGCACTGACAGAAGGAGAGGACACAGCCTCAAGCTGCACCAAGGGAAATATAGGTTGGATGTCAGGGAAAGGTTTTTACAGAAAGGATGATGAAGTACTGGAATGGTCTGCCCAGGGAGGTGGTGGAGTCACCATCCCTGGATGTGTTTAAAGAAAGGCTGGATGTGGCACTGGGTGCCAGGGTTTAGTTGAGGTGTTAGGGCTGGGTTGGACTCGATGGTCTTGGAGGTCTCTTCCAACTCTGTGATTCTGTGATGCTTGCAGCCAGCACTGTAATAAAAGAATATTTCCATTCCATGAAGTCAGTAGAAGTCTCTCTTATGGCTGCTACAAGTCCCAAGGGGTTGCTAAGACCCTTGGCTATTTTTAATCAGGATTTTTGTAGTGCTTGGGGGTCTTAAAAATGGTCTGCTTGATCACAAGGCTGTAATTATAGAATCACAGAATGATTTAGGTTGGAAGGGACCTTAAAGATCATCCTGTTCCAACCCCTGACATGGGCAGGGACACCTTCCACTATCCCAGGCTGCTCCAAGCCCTGTCCAACCTGGCCTTGGACACTTCCAGGGATCCAGGGGCAGCTACAGCTTCTCCAGGTTTGCATCATGACGCTGCATGACCTCGGTCAAGTCTCTTAGCCTTGGTGGCAGCACCTAAACTTTTCCCAGTTTCCTGCTCTGCTTTGTGTCCTGGTTCTTCTTTGGCTGTCAGTTCACAGAGAGTCATCCAGAGGTGATTCCCAGCCCATCCTTGGGAGGCAACAGAGAGCACAACCCCAGGGAAGTGGGCTTGCAGTGATCTCCAGTTCCCTGTTTACACATTAAGACATCCTCACCTCAGTTCTCCCTCTTTGAAAGCCTCAGCCCAGCCTCTCCAGGCTGAAATCCATGGATAGTGCAGCAAGGAAGCACAAAATGCTGACACCAATGAGTCCCGAATTCGTTCACCCAAATCAGGTCTCAGCCAGCTGTGGGACCCGTGATGGTGCTGCCTGTACCCAGGGAAGGACTGCCACACACACATCCTTCCCTCCAGCCAGAAAGGGTTTATTGCTCACAGTCCCGCCTGCCCACAGCCTCCGAGGGTGGGAAGGGGCCGGGAAAGGTCACGCAGTCCATGACATCCCCCAGGGCAGGATCAGCTCTGCTCTGGCCCTGCTGACAGATGTTTGTGTAACCTGCCCTCGGAGACCTCCTGTAAAGGAAGGCCACGTCCTGCCCCCAGCCACCTCCTCCTCCTCTCTCCAGGGTAACTCCCAGGATTTTCCCACGCTGTCCAAATTACACTGCATCCCCCCGAGCTGCAGAGAGCCCCTCTGCTCTCAGCTGCAGCTCTTTTCCCAGGCTGAACGAGTAGAAACAATTTGCTGACACCTTCGCAGCGTGGAAAAAAAATTTAAAAAAAAAATCCATCCCAGGCTGTCTTTGCCTCACATCAACACAGAGCCCCTAATTCACAGCCCTGTCAGCATCTGGGAGAGGATGTGGCTCTGCCAGGATCTGTCTGGCAGCAGAAGTGCTCCCAGCTCTTGCTCTTTCATGGCGCAGAGGGAGATTCCCTGCACTCTGATGGTAAGAAGTGAGAATAAAATGTTCCTCCTTTTCTCTCCCAGGCTATTCTGGGATTATGTTTGCTCAGGTGCCTTGTTCCACACACTTTGTCCCGCTGTGGTCTCCCAGAATCTTCTTTTACAATGAATTTTTGCCTCCTACTCTCTCTATAAACCTGTATGAAAGGGCACTGACACCTCCACTCTGTGCTTCTGCAGGGAAAAGCCCTCGAGTGAAGGTGGGTTTGCACAGGAAGGTCCCACTTCCAAAACACCTCGGAGTTCTCCATCCTCTCTGCTTCTGTCATGGATAAATTTTCCTCTCAGATTAAAGATGTTGGCAGGAGGGAAGGAAATACTTATGCCCAGACTGATGGCTGGTGGTAAAACTTCTGTCCAAGGTTAGAGATGACCCTTTGGTATCTCGGTGTTGATCCCCATGTGCTGCTCAGGGGCAGCATCTCCTCTTCCCCCTGTTTGAATTTTGTCACTGCCTATTTTAAAGACACTGCTGAAACCCCGCCCAAGACATTTATTTCCCTTGGATGATGAAGAAGCTGTCCTATTTCACCATTTTTCTCCGCAGTCAAGTGTGCTACAACTGCAATGAAATTCTAAGTACTCCAAGGCGCACCATTGCTGCAGCAGCTGGGGCTTTACATCCAAAACACACATGTGATCAAACTGAACAGCTTAGCAACAACAATTCTTCTATTTCCTCTGGTATTACATTGACTTTCTCACTGAAACAATTTTCACTGCATTATCCTACCAGTGAAACAGCTCCCAGATGCCTGAGCTTAGGCTGCAGATTTGGCTCTGAAGCCAGGTTTCACAGAAGGCTCCTGGTGATTTTCTACAGAGCTTAGAAATCCTGGAGGGGTTTGGTTTCTTTTTCCTGTGTCAAGTTCACTTTATTTGATTTGGTAGGCTGAAAAGCAAAAACTAGATCTCTCAGCAGCCCTGTTTAAATGTTATTTAAATGTGCTGTCACATTGGCCTCAGAGCTGCTTGAGAAATACTCATTCATCTGCCCCCTTGGAAAGCTGTGGCTTCCAGGCATTGCAGACAGGAGGATGATTTCCTGGTGCAATGCACCAAGGGATTCAAATGCTATGTGCTCTTTTAGTTCTGAGGCACCCCTTAATTAAGTACTGATTAAAGTTTGGGGATTATTTTGTAACATAATCACTGTTTTGCAGGGACTGGTGCTCTGCCAGGGCTGGCTGCACAGGTTACACCCTGGGCATTGAGGGATCTCAGGCATCTGGGGCCAGGTTCTTTTAGAGGTAGATGTATTTTATTTGCAGAAGGGGTTTTATGCCACCTCTTCATCTCTCAGCCCTGTGGCACAGTTTGTATCCCAGATGTGGCAGGAAAGGCACAATTTGTGTCCCAGATGTGGCAGGAAAGCTGAAAGCTGTGCTCAGTTAAATCAGAGAATTATGGAGCAGTTTGGGTTGGGAGGAACCTTCCAGAGCCTTCCAGTCCAACCCCTTGCAATGGGCAGGGAACATCTCCCACTTGACCAGCCTTGTCCAGGCTGTCCATAAATCTTTCCAGTTATGGGGCATCCACCATCTTTCTGGGTAACCTGTGTTTTACTGTTCTCATTGTGAAAAATGTCTCACTTTTATCTAAATGGATCCTCTTTTGGCTTAAAACCATCACCCCCTGTGCAATCACTGCAGACCTTGCTAAAAGGTCTGTTCCCCCCTCTCTTATAGGGCCTGGAAGGGGCTCTGAAGGTGATCCCAGAGCCTTCCCTTCTCCAGGTGAGCATCTCCAAGCCTGGCTCCAGCCCTTGGAGCAGCTCCATGGCCTCCTCTGGACTTGCTCCAGCACTTCCACATCCCTCTGATGTTGGGGACCCCAGAGCTGGGGACAGCTCTGCAGGTGAGGTCTCACTTGAGCACAGCAGAGGGGGAAATCCCCCTCCCTGGCCCTGCTTCCAGGTGTGATGCAGCCCTGGACACAGCGTTCCCTGTGTGGAATGAGCAAACCCAGCCCTGTTCCCAGAAATCACAGGAACAACTCCCTCCTTTCCCGGCCTTCTCCCTTCTGATTCCAGGTCAGCCTGCCACTGCCACGCCATCCAGGCGTGTTCCCCACACCTGGGCTTGTCCACGTGGGAAGGACAACAGCCACAGGGGTCCTTCTCCTCCCTCTGAGCCTCCCTCGTGGCCTCAAATCATCTCCTAACCCGCAGCAAATGTTTTTCTGTGCTCAGCCTCCTCCATCTCAGCGTATCTGCTCTCCCATCGTGGTGTTTACTCTCTTCAAAGAACCGAAAGCCGTTATCCTATCTTCGCCTTAGTCATAATTTGGCCAGGACTTTACACATTTCTTGCTCCTTTTATTTTCTAATCTGCCCTCTCAGGTCTCTCCCATCAGGAGACTGCTCTCACAGGCTGCTTGGGTTTCTCTGTTTATCTTGGAGCAGGAACAGCGTAGATTTTGCAAAGCTAGCTGTGAAGCAAGAGACTTTCACACTCAACAAGCTCAGGGGTGGCAAAGTGCCATGGGACAGCTGTGGAATGAAAAGGGATTAGAGGAGTTAAGTGGATGCCCCTGGGACATAACCCCCAGTCCCTTAAGTCCCTTCTCCAGCAGAGGGACTGGTGTGGGCTGTGCTGTCCTGACACAACTTGGCTGGCAGGATCAGAGCAGGGTCTTGGAGAGAAACTCCTGTGAAAACTTCATGAAAATCTCATCATGGGGCTGTAATGGGAGGGCAGTGCCTGCTCTGCAGAGCCCGGGCTGTGGGATCAGCTTGGGCCTGAGAAATGTGTCTTTTCCTGAGGCTCTCCTGTGCCTTTTCCTGAGCATGGCATGTCAGCTGATGGGGTGATTTAGTCTTACCCCTTCTCAGTCAGGTGTGGGATCTGTTGAGCTGGTCCAGAGGAGGTCACCAGGATGATTCCAGGGCTGGAGCACCTCTGCTCTGGAGACAGAATGAGGAAGTTGGGGTTGTTCATCCCAGAGAAGAAAAAGGGTCGAGGGAGATTTTATTCTGGACTTCTAGTACTTGAAAGGAGTTTATAAAAGAGGTGGAGAGGGACTTTTACGGAGCAGATAATGATAGCATGAAGGGGAACAATTTTAAACTAATTTAAAATTTTACTTAAATTAGTTTAAAACAATTTTATTAAAATATTATTTATAAAATTTATTAAATCTATTAAAATTAATAAATTATTAAAATTTAAAATTTTAAACTAAAAGAGGAGAAATTTAGATGCTAAGAAAAGATTCTTCACTCAGAGGGTGGCGAGGCCCTGGCATAGGATGCCCAGAGAAGCTGTGGCTGCCCCTGGAAGTGTCCAAGGCCAGGTTGGACAGGGTTTGGAGCAGCCTGGAGTGTTTGGAACAGCCTGGAGGTGTCCCTACCCATGGCAGGGCAGGTTGGAGCTGGATGACCTGTAGGTCCTTTCAATCCAAACAGTTCCATGATTCCATGATGTCAATGTGGAGACAGGCTGGAAGTCACAGCTCACCCCAGCTGGGTCTGGCTGGTGGGGGTTTTGAAGGAAAAGACGAGCAGTTCCAGCAGGAGAAAAGGAGGGAATCAGTTCTGCAAGGCCACCACTCCATGAGTGAGATACCATGGAATCATAGAATCATTTAGGTTGGAAAAGACCTCCAAGATCCCTGAGTCCACCCATTAACACAACACTGCCAAGTCACCTCTAAACCACATCCCTAAGCACCACATGTCCCATCTTTTGGCAGGTCTGGTCACTGACTGATGGGAAGAACATGGGAAAAAGCCTCTTCCCATTTTAAGATAAGGGTAAATCAAACCCCAGAGGAGTTAATGAAATAAAACTTCTGCCAGAAAGCACTGAACCATCACAGCCCTTGGGGCTTGGATTAAAGTTTTAGGCTGCCTGTGACATTATTAGTGCTTTCTGCCCAGGCAAACTGAAACCTCCCACTGTTCTCAGCAAACTCCCTCAGGTTTGGGATGGATGGGAAAGTGAAATGAGAGCGGATGGTGGGTGCAGGTACCCTGTGTCACCCTGCAGAGCAGTGAGTTCTGGTGCCATCAGCACTGGGCACAGGCTGTGCAGCCTTGGCACGGTTGTGCCGTTCTGACAGGACACCAAGAGTGGCAAAAAATGGCATGGAGCTGGGCTGGGGGAGGGTTAGGCTGGATATCAGGAAAGAGTCTTCCTCCAGAGGGTGATGGCTCCCCAGGGAATGGGCACAGCCCCAAGGCTGCTGGAGCTCCAGGAGCATTTGGACAACACTCCCAGGGATGCCCAGGGTGGGATTGTTGGGGTGTCTGTGCAGGGCCAGGAGCTGGGCTGATGATGCCTGGGGGTCCCTTCCAGCTCAGGATATTCCATGATTCTATAAAACACCAATCCTGTAGACGTTATTTGTGTCCTAATCCTTGCAAAAATAAGGGCAGGCAGGAGAGCAATGTGATCCCAAGGGAAGAGCCAGCACAGGGTCATGGGATACCAGAAATCCCTCTCTTGGCTCACCACAGGCTTGTGTTGAGACTTTGGCCAACTCCACTGCTCTTTTCCATTTTCCCCCTGTTTCCTTTTGTGTTGGAAGTTCACGGGAGAGTTTCTCTGTGGGCGTGTGTGGGTGCCCACATGTGTGTGCAACATTCTGAGGTCTCTCAGTACAAAGGCAACATAAATTATATTGTGTCAAGTTCTTGGAGTGGTGGTATTGGCAGTTTCCTCCCTCGGAGACTTTGCAGAATAGCTACCTGTGAAATTAAATTAAACATTTCTTCTCCTGGGGTTTAAACAATACACTCCCTCCAAGCTGGGCTAAGGATTTCTTTGTGCTGTATTACTTTATAGATTAATACAGTGCAGAAAATTAATTACCTTTTATTCACTAAGACTTTTTTTTTTTCCCCTTGCAGATTTTAGATTTTCAATTTGCAAAGAAAACTGAGGGGGGGCCGCAGGCAATCCCACGTATGTGAGGAATGTAACCTTAAGATCTGGTTCCTGGTACCTGGTCTGCTCTGCTCCTGGGATCTGCTCTGCCTCCCCCAGCTGATAAGAGCACTGCTGGGTCTGCCTGCCACGCTCATTCCATTACTCCTGACACTGTCTTTTGTCTCTGGTGGGCTCTGGACAGGCACAAATCAAAGCTGTCACGTCCTGCAGAGCCCTGGTTTGGCCTGGGGTGCAGAGATCTCTGAACTCTGCCTTGTGCAACCATTTATTACAGGCAGAAAATGTGCAGGGTGGAAATTTGGATGCCTTTTTTTGCCTCTTTCCCCAGCCTCAAACACTGATCTTGAAGGGTGAGGTTTTGCAGCACTGCATCTACCAGAGCTCTTTTGGTGGTCCAGGGAGTGCAGCTGGGAGGGGAAGAGCAAAGCACCACTAAGATCTTATCACAGCAGGGACCTGAAGGGCAATAAAACATTTGTAAACACCCTTTTTGTCTTCCAGATCATCAGGTAGAGACCCCAAAGGAGTGTGCACCACACACAGATGCACAAATTCCCGAAATTTCCCCTTCAGGGATAAACACAAATCCCTCTGCCTCACTTTGCCGGGAACTTTTTTGTTTGTTTGTTTCTACTCTTACTTTTATAACTTGAAATCCTTTTGGGAGCAGCTTGATGCCCACCTCCACTGCCACCACAACATTTCTGTCCATGAATCCTCTGACCAAGGAAGATGCCAGAGCTGGCAGAAGGCAGCACAGCTGGAAATCTGGCCAGGGTTGGATTTGGCCAGCACAGGTACCACCATGTTCCAGAGGTCACTCAGCCACTGCCAATGTTTTCTGTGCAGAGCTGGCTCAGGGAGGACCTTTCTGAAGTGCAGAGGGCAGCAGTTTTATCTGTTGCAGCTGGCTATCTTTAGACAATTTTAATAAATCAGTGGGATTAAAAACATTCCAGCCTCCTCCGAGGTGTTTAACCCCGTCAGGCTGGGTGATGAGGAGGAGAGCTTTTGAAACTGATTGCATTAAAAAGGGAGATCTGGAGGAGTTTGAGGTTATATCCTCTTGAGCAAGTGCTAAAGGGATGGTGCCAACTTCCAAACCATCCTCTGAGCATATTCATGCTTGTGTCAGCCCTGATAAAGGTGCCAGAAGCCATGCACAGAAGGAAACCTCTGGATCTGTCCTGCCCTGGCTTCATGGCACATTATCTCCAGTGCACAGTGCGAGAGACCTTCCTGGCATCTCTTAAATGGTGTGAATCATTTCCACAGCTCTCCTCTAGAAGACACGACATTTGGTCCTTGATTTTGTCAGTTTGGGAAGGTTGTCTGGGGACCTGGAGAGAGGAAGGAGGCCTTGAACTTCTGGTGAGCAAAGTAGAGGCAGAAGCTGTCCCAGAGGTGGCCACAGACACCTGTCCAAGGAAGTCCCTGATTATCCAGCTCCTGTCCTTCTGCACCCCTGACAGGTCAAACAGGGCTCTGAACAACCTGAGGCAGTGGAAAATGTCCCTTCTCCTTGCAGGAGGTTGGACTAAGTGACCTTTAAGGGTCCCTTGTAACCCAAATCATTTCATGGCTCTA
Source organism: Hylia prasina (assembly GCA_013397195.1). Classification (NCBI taxonomy): domain Eukaryota; kingdom Metazoa; phylum Chordata; class Aves; order Passeriformes; family Sylviidae; genus Hylia; species Hylia prasina. Next base: position 407,563 of record VYXD01001826.1, on the reverse strand, counting down.
TAATTCCATGACCCACAGGGCCCTGCACAGTGTGGGAGTACATTTCTGCAAAATGGCCTGCAAGGAAAAAGCCACATTAATTGCCTTTGCAGGCACAGTCTTCAAGCCTCACAAGTCCAACCTTTGCATCTACTAGACTGTGACAGAAGTCCTGAGCCTGGCATTCCACACTGCTCCCCAGGGAATGCTGTCACTGGAGTGACTCTCTGCCATCAGGGTGTTTGCAGTCTGGGTCCACACTGAGCACCTGCACAAACCATGACCCTGAGCTTGCCTGCCCATCATCAGGCATTATCTAATCATCCTTTGAGATTGTTCCCTAGGGAAATGTGCTTCCCTCCCCAGCAAAGCCTTTTCCTCTGACAGAGATGGAGCACTGGTGAGCTGAGAGGTGATGGGGTGGCTACAGACACCTCTCACCTTCCTTCCTGGGTCTTCATGGTGAAAAGCTGCTCAGTGCAGCTCCTTTTCCATGGTCAGGCTTACAACAGGGAAAAGTCCAGGTGTTTCTGAAACAACTGGAAAATTCACCAGTGTTTCATGCTCAGAATAGTCAGCATGTAAAAATAAGGAAAACCTTGACTTCAGTGGGATTTAGAATCTAATGTTATGTTTGCTGCAATATTTCTTTTTCCCTAGAAATTCTCAGTTCTTTACAGACAAAACCCAAGAATCTCATACAGCAGTCCCAGTGGCTGAGGATAAACAATAAACACTAACAAAACACAATAAAATTTGCTGAAAACCTGGGATTGCTATCTCACTTCTCCCTTTCCCAGCTCTCAGGATACACGATCTGGAGTTCCTGACCTGTAACTATCCGGTGGTGTGGAACAGGTTCTTCCCGTTTCCCCCAATAAGCAACACCAGGTGAATTTTTCATGAGCTCAGGGTACATTTTGAATTTAAAATATGGTCCAGACAATGCCTTTGCAGCAGCCCTGTCCTGGCATTTTCCAATTAGCCACAAAAATGGATACAGGCTTGAAGGGATGACTTTTCTTGTTGCTGCTCTCATACAAACAGGGCCCTAAACTCTGGAGAGCTGCAGCACCACTAAGGCAGAAGAGAATAGGAAGAGTTTACATAAATTTAAAATGGAGAAAGAATTTCACCTCACAGCCTTATTTGTTTGTTCCTACTGCCCATTGCTCCTGGTTCATGCTCAGCTGTTGATCCATGAGGGTGGCCAGATCCAGCTCTTGGTTTGGGTGCTCCCTCCCAAGTTTGGTAAATGCCAAAGATGAGGTGGCAGCCACCTCTGGGAATGCAGAAAAACTCCCCAAACCACATCTCTGTCAGTAAAAAACTGCTACCAGATCCAACAAATATTAGCTGGCTGCACCATGCAAACCCTGACAGTGAGCAGGGCCTGAGCATCACTTTCCTTGTGGAACTCTAACTCAGATGAGTCCTTAACAAGGAGCCCAATGTGATTTCTGATTGTAGAAGAATCCACATCCTAATTGAGTGAAGGAATGAGAAAAAACAGCTGTCTTCCTGAAAAGAGACCCTCCTTGCAAATCTCGTGTTAACAGGAGGAACAGGAAGATGCCAACAGCTGCACGGAATCACTATAATTAAAAAAAGGAAAAAAGAAAACTTTCCAGTAAACAGAGAGCTGTGGGCGTCCTGCAGTGGGGAAAGGTTAATTCCAGCCTCATCTCCCAGCTGGCTCCATGAGGACAGAGGTTAAAGCTGAAGGTGTAACATACACATGTCAACACAGCTCAGATCTCTGCCTAGCAGTGACCCTTCCAGAGTCTGCCCTGAAAAAACCACATCCCTCCTGTTTGGTGAAGAGAATCCACCTCCCAGCACGTTTTAATGGAGTTAAAAAAATAAGTGTTATTAAATATGAATGCTTAAGAGGCTGTGTCTCCAATTGAGACGTCTGGTCTCAGGCTGTATAAGACAAGTATTGAAAAGAGAGATCCCTCGGGGGCTCCCAGCGAGACAAACTTCTGAAAATAACTGGAAGCTGGAAGATACCTGAAGGGGGATATTGCATCTGCTTGCCCTGCTTGGACCTCTCCCCTGGGTCTGCTTGCAGCCACACTTGTGTTGCCTTTCTTGTTACAGACAGGGTTAGCCTGTCCTACCAAAGCCAAACACACCTCTCTAAGAAGAGAAAAAACTAAAGGGAGACGGGGAAAATCTGAAAAAAAAAAAAAAAAAAAAAAAAAAAAAAAAAAAAAAAAAAAAA
>VYXD01001826.1:374390-405352 GCA_013397195.1 Hylia prasina | reverse complement strand
AAAAAAAAAAAAAAAAAAAAGTTTAAAGCCCAGGGGCTGGTGGGCTGCCAAACGGTGCTCTGGGGGAAGTCCTGGCTGGACAAGGGAACAGAGACTGTCCCTGCTGCCTCTCTCCCACCCTGGTTTGCTCCCTTGCCAAGGTTGTTCACAAGGAGATCCTGATGTTTGCTGAGGCATTCCAGGAGGAAGGTGTAAATGGTGTAAATGCAAAGATGAAGGAAAAGAGCAACCAGGACTTCAACAGGAAGCTGTGGAAGGGTGGCTGCTCAGGTCTGCACTGCAGAAAGGACACGAGCCAGAGGATGCTGCAAAACCATCTTGTGACAATGCTCCCATGCCCTGCAGGAACATTTTTTGCCAAGATAAGCATCCTCTAGGTTGTTTTCTGCCTGCCTGTGGCTAATACAGATGGGTGATGGAATATAGCTGGGACTTCACTTACACAGCTCAGTGGTAACTAATACAGACTGTCATGGAATCATGGGGTGGTTTGGATTGAGAGTGACCTAAAGATCATCCAGTGCCACCCTCTGCCATGAGCAGGGACACCTTCCACTATCCCAGGTTATTCCAAGCCCCATCCAACCTGGCCTTGGACATTTCCAAGGATCCAGGGGCAGCCACAGCTTCTCTGCGCACCTGTGCCAGGGCCTCCCCTCCCTCACAGGGAAGAATTCCTTCCTAATATCTCATCTAAATCTCTCCTCTTTTAGTTAAAAATGTTCCCTCTCTTCCTTGCACTATCTGTCCCTGTAAAAACTCATTCTCCCTCTTTTTTACAACCCTCTTTAAGTACTGGAAGCCTGGAAGGCTGGAATGGTTTTACTCCCTGACTGTGAGGATACCCTCAAAACCATTTTGGAAAGACGCATCACTCTCCCCTATTTTGACAGCAATTCCTTCTGTCAGTCTCTGTCCTCAACTTTGCTCCTCAAAAGCTTTGTGCCTCAGCAGAACCCTGCATTTTCCCCACCCATATTTTTCTCCATACAACCCTTACTGAACTTGTCCTTCTGCCACATTTCAGCATGCCAGAAGGCTGATGCATTAAAAAAGTCATGTATTGAAGCAGCACTGCTCATTCCCAGGTATCAGAAAGTCTCTGCTGCTCTCTTGGAAATCAGAAAACTGTCCTTGAAATGACTGGAAGGAAAACAAATTAAGCAGCCCTTACACTTGTGTTTCCATGAGTTTAACTGGTGTGATTTGGTGCTGGGGTGTTGATTAGGAAATCCCATTCTCATCCCTTGCAGAAGTGTTTTTACTGGGAAAATTAAATGATTCCTTCACTGCCAATCCTAAGCAGTGCAATTGAAGTTTAGAGTTTGAAAATGGGATGGAAATATAGGATATGAAAACAGGGATAGTCCATGGAGAAGCGTGAAAGCCACAGAGCAAACTGAGAAGGACATTAACTAAATCCCTGGAAGATTGCAGAGCAACATAAATGCTCTCCCTACCTGAAATGTGATTCCCTGCATGGGGGGTCTGGGTGACCTTCACCTCTGAAGGTTTCCTGTTGGCATCCAACCTCTTGTACTTTGAGCTTTGGACAGCACAGGTCAGGGAATGGATTTTAAGTTCCTTCTAAAATTTTGTGGAAAACAAACCAGTTTTGAGTGGATATTTTTTCCAGTGACCAAATTTTTGTTTGTTTTGTGGGTGGAAGTGTTTTCTTATAGTGGCTTTTCCTTGTGTGTGTGTTTGCTTGTTTGATTTGTGGAAGCCCCAGAAGTGGGAAAAACAAACCAACAAAACACATTTTTCACCAAAAAGGCTGAATTTTATATTTGAAAGATTTAGAGAGTTTTTTTCCTTTTGAGGGAGGAGGGTGGGGCGTTTGAAAAATGAGAAGTTAAAAAATCAGAAAGCTGTGGTGGTTTGCCTGCAAAGATGGGGACAGACTGTTTACAAGAGTTTCTAGTGATAGGACAAAGAATAATGGTTTCAAACTAAAAGAGAGTAGATTCAAACTACACATAAATAAGAAATTTTTTATGGTAAGAGTGCTGAAACATTAGCATAGGTTGTCTAGAAAGGTGGTAGATGTCCCATCCCTGGAAGTGTCCAAGGCCAGGTTGGACCAGGCCTGGAGTAAACTGGTCCAGTGAAAAGTGTCCCTGCCCATGGCAGGAGGTGGAAGGAGGTGAACTTCCAAGTTCCCTTCCAACCCTTCCAAACCATTTTAGGCTTCCATGATTCCATGAATGAAACTCAAGGAATGTTCTTGGAGGATTCCCTTCTCTATCCCCTGGGCCTGTTTGAAATTGGAAGAAATTAGATTGAGGAACTTCCATGGAGGAGTTCTGGGACGCAGTTCTGTGGCTGGGCCCTCTCTTTCATCCCCAAAATGTAGGAGTGAAGGCTGACATGATGTAAAGGGTTGTGGGGTGACAATATTCCTGCAACTCCTCACTTGCAACACAACAGAGACATTGAGTCTACACGGCTCCCCTCCTCCATCCCCTACCCTGTTATATCACAGCCATTCTCCATTTTCCCCTCAATTCTGAGTCATTTCTGTTGCTTTTCTTCAAGATAGGAAATAGAAGGGGTGGGTTTGCTTTTTTAAAAATTATTTATTATTAAGCACTCGTTTGCAGCAAAGAAAGAAATGACAATTTGCACCAGACAAGCAGAGTAATGCTGAAAAATAGGAAAAGAAATATTTCAGTCCTTTCTGAGAACACAAGTCAGAGGCAACCTCTGGGAATTAAATAAAGTGCACATACACACAAACAGCAAAAACCAAACATGCTGCATATTAATTCAAGCCAACTTATTTTTCAGAGCAAAACTTGGAAAACATAAACAAGTTACTACAAAAACAGAGGAAATTGGCGGGCATTTCCCAGTCTTCCTTTCACAGTTTTTGAAGATGTTTGATAAGAGATCCTCTCAGTCTTTTAAAATCAGTGACAGTCCAATTACAATGCCAACCGAAAGGCAGAGTCATCACTTCCAAAGGAAATAATCGATTCCATCCCTGCTGCATAAAGGCCAAACTCCATCCTATGGATCACAGCTCCTCCTCCAGTGGGACAAAGCAGATCAGAAAGTGCCTGAGAGCTCCCAGACAGAACCTTTCTGATCAGGGGGACTCATTAAAGGACAAATACCCAGAGGAAATGGACTCAGGCTCTGAGAAAGCAGACCTTTCTGAAGACAGAATTTTTGTCATAACACATTCAATACTTAAAGCCTTTTTTTCAGCCTCAAGTTCCCGTGGCAAAACACCATTTTCAATCAGAAGCCTGGCTCCACCACTCAGTTCTTGCCATTGATTTTCCTTGGCAGCTGCATGGATATTCCAAGGACTGGGGCCACTGGAAGGGCTTAGCTCAGCAGTTCCCAAGTTGTAGAAGACCTTAAGGTCGTTCAGAATGATCTGCACACACACATGGGCTGAACCCACGTGTGCAAATGGACAGATTGTTAAACCTGCCTTGGCAGCTTTTCCTGGGGCAGCTCTTTGGGCAGCAGACGCAGCTGGAATATCTCAGCTCCTTCTGCCCCTGCTCACAACACGGTGCTGAGTCAGGAGTCATTGCCAGCATGCCACATCTTCCTCCTCCTGGAGGTTGTTGTCCCCAAAAACCACTTTAGCTGGCAGATAAAATTATTTGTGGCTTGGGTGGAAACCCTCCTAAATCCCCCTCTGTGGCTCATGGATGTACAAAAGGGCTCAGCACAGATATGAACACTCCCTGTAACAAGCACAGTGCTCTCCTCAGGGTGTTTGTGCTCCTTCCTGGACTGAGCTGAGTGACCTCCACTCTGACCCATGGAATTTCACATGTTCAAGCCTTTTTCCATGGCTGTGTAGACAAAGTCTGTTTTTCCAAGTGTAGGCAAAGCTGTCAGCACCTCCTCTTGAAGAACATCTGTGCTTGGCTAACCTGGGGAAATCCAGAGAGAGAGCTCATAGAAATTTTCCAAACTCTTCCCAGAGACTTCAGCTCTTAGTTCCCATTGGCTCCAGTAAGAATATTCCTCAGAAAATGTTGGATAAAACACACCAGTGGAGCTCCTTTTTACCTTCTGAGTAGGTGATGTGCTGTCCTTTCTTGGTGGTGCCGGGTTAACCCTTGGACTTGATGATCTGTGAGGTTTATTAAATCTTATTAATCCTATAATTCTACTAAAGTCAGATGCTCCTGGTGCTGGGAGTGTTTCTCTTGCTGGTCACTGATAAACATCAAGATCACCTTTAAATAAAGTGGCGGCCTTGCATGCCAGTCTTTGTACTTAACACACTAATTCCAGGTGCTCCTTTTCCAGGAAGCTCAGCCCACCTGCAGCGCTTCTCTTTTATAAGGAACATCTAAAGCCTGACAATGGCACAAGGATCAGACAGACTCCCTCAGGACCCTTTCAACCCTTAGAGTGTGACCCTGGGAGCTGGCTCCTACCAAAACTCCAGCCAGGAGCAAACTGTCTTGGACCTGACTGATCTGCTTCTCCTAATATTGCCCTAAAACAGATTTTAGGGGTTTTACCTGGGCAGTAAGGCAATCCTCTAAGTTGCCAGCACAGAGCAAAACAGGCAACTCCAGGATGAAATTCATCTCCTTCTACACCAGACAGCCAAGCTTGTGTGGGTGAGCAAATCCCTACAGGTGTCTGTTCCTCACCTTTAAATATTCGGGCAGCAAAGATGAGCAGGTCAGGTGGAGGAATATTAATTTAGTGAAAGTAAACCCTTTACCTTTCTCCTGCCAAAATTAAAAGCTCCTTTGCCTCCCCAGAACATGCAAGTGTCTTGTGGTGCAACCCATGGAGATACCTGTCAGAATTTTTCAGATTTTTTTTTTTTAAAGAACAAGTAACTTTATGCCAATTCCTGTTACAAATGTGCTTTTTTCAGCAGTTGGGGAGGTCGAGCCACAAGTCCATTGGTATAAATCTCTCTCACTCTCAGCTGACATCTTGTCAGGAGCTGGTTAAAAGCACTTTTAGGGCTCAGAAAGAGCCCTGCAGAGGACAAAAAGCCTTCACTGGGGTGAATCACCATCTGCTCTGATAGGGACACATCCTTCCAGGGCTGCTGGGAGGACCTGTGTTCAGGAATGCTTTATTCTTGAAGGAAGCCATTAATTTTTTTTTAAAAAAAGAGGAAGGGTGGGGTCACAATCTCTGATGTTATAAATGAGTAAAAACTTTTTCATTAACCCATCATCTGATCTGCAGGAACTAAATACCCGCCATTTGTGATCTTAAAACTTAGGGATTGCCAAAGTGAAGGGCTGGCTCAGGCCACTCCTACATTTCTCCAGGTGGGAAAGCCCACCTGGGATGTGCTGATGCTGATCAATAATCCTTCAGCACCATGGGTTTGGGGGCTTAGAAGAGACAGAGAGGATGCCATTAATTTTTTTTTACTGTCACTGCTGAGTTGAGAAAAGGCTGCTGAGCTCTGACTTAGAAAAATCAGTGATCCTCTGCATCATCCAGGAACACAGGAGGTGAAAGGGAGGCTCTGGGAAGAGGAGATTTAGGTTTCAGACTGAGCAAGTCTGAGGAAAAAACCTTCTGAGCCATCTGACCCGGGCTTTGCTATTTACTGTGCATTTCTTGTCTGTCTAACACAACTCATAAGGCTGGAATGTGTAGTAGCCCGAGAGAGAGCCTGTTTTCATTGTATATGAAAGCATAATAAAAGCAAAGCTTGCTCCCAGGGAGCTTTGGAGACTTAGAAAAAAATGTTGCTCATATTCGAGAAGACAGAAGAAGGATGAAAAAAGAAAACAATGACACACCCAGGAGTAAACAGAAGCTAGAAGTAAGTAGGAGATGAACCCAGGTATCCTGGCAGCCTGCTGCTTTCGTCCTCTTGCCCTCTCTGACTGACAGAATCGAAAGCTGGAGGGAGTAAAGAACTGGCACATGGCAAAACCAGGCAAAAACAGGCAAAACCAGGCAAAACAAGGCAAAACCAGGCAAAACAGGCACAACCAAGTGAAAACAGGCAGGTGTGATTTTCAGGAAGGACACCTGTTTGCAGGGGCAGCAGATTTCCTTATCTCGTTGATGCTTCTGTTCTCTGAGCATAATTTTTCACTGTCCCCTTCTACCACCAATATCAAAAGCAGCAGAAAGCCACTGATCCTCTTTTTCTGTGCTTCCCATCTCCATCCATTTTCCCCTGACACTTGCTGTGGGCACAGAGTGTGCAGCCCAGTCACAGAGCAGTGGCTCTCTGTGATGAACTGCATCTCCTTCTGTGTCGTGTTTGCTCTGCCAAAGAGACAGCCCTGAATCAGGCAAGGAGCAACAAAGAACCCATAAAGGAGATAATTTATCCCTTTCCCAGACACATCCATGAAAGCAACTTATCTTCCCCTTTATCCACCCAGAGCCAGGATGTAGCTCTTATCTGCCTGTAAACCAAACAGAGTGGAGCATGTTGCCCTTTAAGGTCAACCTGCTGAAAAAGAAGGGAAAAAAAAAAAAAAAAAAAAAAAAAAAAAAAGAGAGAGAGAGAAGTAGGCGAATTTTTAAGTTTTTTTTTTTTTTTTTTTTTTTTTCCCTAGCAGCTGGGGTGTGTTGGACATGCCTGTCATCGTGACAATCCCTGGGAAATGGGACCTGTGTCTGCTTTTTGTGTTCCTCCTGGAGCTCTTATCCCTGATGTTTGAGCTCCATTTGCTCAGAGCAAGCCCAGAGGAGGCCACAAAGATGCTGAGAGGGCTGCAGCACCACTGCTATGAGGAAGTCTGGAGAAGAGAAGGCTTTGGGGAGACTTTATTGCAGCCTTTCAGTACATGAAGGGGCTTAAGAGATGGAATAAGACTTTTTACAAGGATATGTAGTGGCAAGACAAGAGGCAAGAGTTTTAAACTAAATAGGGTAGATTTTGATTGAATATAAGGAAGAAATTCTTGGCTGTGAGGGTGGTGAGGCCCAGGCACAGGTTGCCCAGAGCAGCTGTGGCTGCCCATGATCCCTGGAAGTGTCCAAGGCCAGGCTGGATGGGGCTTGGAGCAACCTGGGACAGTGGGAGGTGTCCCTGCCCATGGCAGGGGGTGGCACTGGATGATCTTTAAGCCAGTCATGCTCTGATTCCATGGTTTTGTTTACAGAGAACTGGACAATACAGTCAGTGGACAATGAGGTGTTACACAAGCTCTGCTAACAGAAAGCTCTGTAGTGGGTGAGGTGAATCACATTCCTACCAGCCCTGGCTCTCTGTGGAGCCTCAGTCCCCAGCTCAGGAGTGGCCTCGGGCACAAGAGATGCCCAGTTCAAACGGGGTGAATCCACTCTCAGAGCTCAGTCAGATGAATCCCACCCTGGTGACTCAGAGAGAAGGAATTGCAGTAATACAGGCATGTGTGATGAAGTATTTCCTTTCATTTCTCTTCCAGCCTGACTCCTGATCATTTTAGTGGATGCTTCTTGGTTCCTGTGTTATGAATAATAGTGAGTAACCACTTTCTACTCACCTTCTCTATTCTTCCCCACTGTTCATAGCTCTAAAACGTGATTTTAGAAAAGAAACTAGAATGATTCCACACAAAAGACAAGGCTGCACTGCAGATTTAAGCAGGTCCATGCCATTACTCTCTGTTTTGTTCACAATTCCCTTCCAGTAATTCCTAACATTCAGTTCCCCTGGGCTCTGATGCCAAGATCTCTTTTCTGAGTGGAAATAGCTACCCCAGGGACCATCACTGTGTGTAAATATTTCGAGCTGCATTTCCCACATGTGCATTACTTTGCATTTACTAACACTCAATTTCACCTGTCTCTTTGTTGCCCGGTGTTGAGAGGATCCTACAAGTCCTGATGGGAATGTTAGTTTCAATTACCATGAATAATTCTGTATCATCAGCAAATTTCATCACTCTTTTATTGTCAGTCTTTTCCAAATCATTTAAAAGTGCGTTCAAGAACACAGTTCCCAGTGGAAAACCCTGCAGGACTCTCCTGGCAATGTTTTCCATCATCAAAACAAATCAATTCTTTGTTTCTTACCTTTTAATAAATTAGTAATCTACAAGAATAATTAATCCCACAACTTCATTTTTTGACTGCTCTGTTGAAAGACCACACTGACAACTCCCCCATTTCCACTACACCAGCTGAGTGATTTTATTACACGTTCACAAACCCCTTCAAAACAGTTTGATTTGTGAGGATTAATTCCTCTAAAAGAAGTGCTGCCTTTCCCCCAACGTGTTGCATTTAGCCCTGGGACTCTGGATGCTGCTCCTCCTTGCAGACCCCACCAGTGAGTTTAATTCAGATGTCAGCATTCATTTCCCAGGTCCTCATGGTGCCCTTCTCAGGAACTCCCAGCACAATTGCTGTTTTATATTCCCCTGCAGCTAAGTCTGATTGAAGTGACAAGCTTCACACCACGATTAATAATACAGTAGTTTTGTGTCTCCATTCCCTCTTGAATCATGTTTCCTTTCTTTTCATTGACTCTTTGTAATTTATTTTACTAACCCTTCCGTTAGGGATCATTCCTGTGATTGACTCTCTCTCTCTTCTTCCCCAAGATAAATGTTGGTGTAGGAACTATCTGAAACTACTCCACATTTGACAGGATTGGAAGAATTCATCAAACCTTTCTACTACACACAGTGACCATCTCTTCCTTGCACATCTCCTTTATTCCACTTAAAAGTCCCATGGAGTCCCTGACAGATTCTTGTACCAATAAATTGGAGGGAGGTTTTATTGATATTTCATTCCTTTAGTAAAACATTTCTTCAACTCTTGTTGGCATAATTTATTGATGTTTTATGTTAAACTTCCTGATATTGAATTTCTTCTATGCCTCATTTCTCATTTAGATCTTTTTAAGGATTTTGTTTTGCTTCAATCACTTCTAGTCTTTTACTAGACACTTATTTATCTAGATTTAGTCTTTCTTCAAAATCTTTTCAATACATGATATATATTTATCCTCTGAGCATCCAGTTTGTTACCTACAAAGTATTTACTCTACCATATATAAGAACTTCACAATTTTTGCCATTTCTTACAGCTTCCTCTTGAAAGTTTCCCCATTTTGATTAAGTTCAACCCCTTTTGGGGCATAAAGTTTTATTAGTGGACTTTTTTATCTTATCCTCCCTTGCAAATATTTGAGTTTACGTACATTATATTGCACAAGTTGCCTTTGGAAGTTGCTGGAACTCCCAGGCTTCAGGAACAAGGAAATAAAAACTGGTGATTCCTCCTGTATCATGCCATTCTTTGCATAGTTTTTTTTTTAACCACTTTTATACCTCTGGTAGAGAGCAGAAGAAACTGGTCTCTGAGAGGTGAGAGTACACTGAGGATGACCCATCATTTAATCACAGCCTGATTATAATCAGAGTTAATTTCAAAGTTCGATTTTGTTGTACCAGATCTGGTACAACAGACTGGTTTTAATAACCAGTCATGCCTATGATGAGGAATTGCACCGTTAAACCAGACAGAATTTCTTTTTCTGTTTTGTTTTGTTTGTTTTTTTTTTACTTTTGCTATTTCACTGTTCACCTTTGTCTTCACTGAGCAAAGTCCATCCCCTGCTGCAGCCCCATAATGTGCCCATCCAGTTCTCCTCTCTGCAATCTGTATACAGACACGTGGGACAAGTCAGGAGTCCTGCTTAAGTACAGGTAGGAGAAATCGGCTGTTCTTGCCTGTCAGCTCATCCCAGGAGTCAAAGAAGTTGTCCAAACACAGCCTGTTCTCAGTAAATCATGTTCATAATCCCGTTGTTTTTTTAAACTCACGTGCCTGTAAACAGCTCACAGGGGGACTTGTGCCATTATTTTCCAAAGGTCTGAAGAAAAGTCAACCAGATTTAACCTCCTTGGATCCTTTTATCTGCCTCTTTGAATCTGAATGGGATCTTTGCCTTTTTCCATCAGGAAACTCCAGGAGCTGCCACAGTCATTCAAGCATTGGCCAGCACCCTCCATCTCCTTGTCCTCTGCTGTCTTGTGGACTTGTAATTGCCTACAAATGTTCCTGATTTAATCCTCCTCTGCTCTGAGCAGTGTCTTTCCTCCCCTGCCACAGGTAGATCTGGGAATTTCGGAGAAGTCTCCAGTAAATTCTGAAACTAGGAAAGCACTTGGTTATTTCCTTATAAAGCATCCTACACAGATTTGCTGCAACAGAGAAAGCAGCTGCCCCTGTGACCTTTTCCTGGAGCACTTTCAACCAGAGACACACTTTTAGGGGTGGCTTCATCAGTGTCATCATCACCATCAGAACAGAGCTATGGGATACCTGATGATGATGTCAGCTGCTTGTTTTGGAGCTAAAGCTGTTTTTCTCCACATGCTGTACAAGGCTCAGTCAATGCTGACCCTTCCCACAGATGCTGGATTTCAGCAGAGCTGTGGTTAGAGAGCCCTACCAACAGGTCTGGTACTGCTGAGTAGGGCGCAGGAGGAAGAGCATCCTCTTCATCACTGCTGCAGGACAAGGGGTTGAGGATTAAAATCCAAGTGTACAACAGCCACATGCTGCCTGCAAAGCTGGGCTGCAAGAGAGGAGGAAGGAGTGCTGCTGCAGTCCATCCTGTCTGTTGTTTTTGTAGGATCAGGTCCTGCCTTTGGTGCAGCTCAGTCCTTGGTCCTGATTCGTCTTGTACTCCAAAGCAGAGTCCAGCTCTGAGTTTGCACAGGGTGAGCTGGAGGACCCGTTGCTGGCACCTCCTTGCTCAGAGAACCTTTATGGAGCTCCTGGGCTCCACCACTAATTAGAACACAGGTACATTTTTAATCTGTTCCTCTTTCCACACTGCCAAGCTCTTTCCTTTCCCCCTGCCCTGCTGTTCCTTCCTTAAATCCTTAAATCCAGCCCTCTCTTGTTGTGGCTCTGGTCTCAATTCACACTGAAACCTGCCTTTTGTTTCTCTGCCTTTCCCACATGCCAGCTTCCCTCCCCTCCCTCTGCTGCCTATAATTTACGTTCTGCCCCTTCACTGACACAGATGGGATTTCACATTTAAACAGTGTTCCACCGTGTACCATTTCCCCCGATAAGTAGACTCAGTCCCAGAGTGACTCAGCCCCGTGGCACGCAGGTAATTTCTCCAGCTCCCTCTCATGGCATTCCTCCCCTCCTGCCTGTGAGAGATTCCCACATCCTGGATGTCTGTGTGTGCCTTAGGTGACTGGATAACCTGTTCGCAGTGCACAGAGATGTCATGTACAGGTTTAATAGAAATCTTCATAGCAGCTCTGCCTTGAAAATCCCAAATTGGCCTCATTAGGAGAAAAAGTGTTGAACTTTCCAGGGATGGGGCAGCCACTGCTTCTCTGGGCAACCACTTCCAGTATTTCACCCTCTCACAGGGAAGAATTTGTTCCTAATATCCCACCTAAATCTCTCCTCTTTCTGCTTAAAACCATTCCCCCCTGTCTATCACTACATGCCCCTGTAAACCACATCACAAAGTGCCACATCTTGTTTTTTGAACAAGGAATTCTGCCACATCCCTTGTTACAATGCTTAATCAACTTTCCAGTGAAGGAACTTTTCATAATATCCAACCTGAACCTTCCCTGGTGCAACCTGAGGCCATTCCATCCCCTCTGCCCCATAACTACACATCCATTTTTTGCTGATGAATTTTGAAGATTTTTCTCTGTGGCTACTTTTGAGCTGCCTCATCTTTCCAGTGAGAGGCTGAGATGGGTCGGAGTAACACCGTGAGGGACGCTGCCAGTTCAACCCTGCCAACACAGACAGACATCACCACAGAGAGAACTGGAGCTCTTTTTCTCCCCCAAACACACGTTCCTCTTGTTGCCATAACTGGAATCAGCTTGTTGGAGATCCGGGCGAGGTGTCCCAAAATCAGTAATAATTCACTCCGCGGATCCGATGGGTTTGCGTCAGGATTACGAAGGCAAAAGCCGAGACAGTTACAAATCTGTGGAGTAATGGTGTGCTGATAAAAGGAAAGAGGGAGGAGGATCACATTCCTCCCAGCCCAGCAGGCTGACAGTGCAAGAGGAATAAGAACATTTAGTGCTCTGGACACCGAGTCCTCAGCCTGGCAAAGGGTGTGAGCCTTATCAGCTGGACAGGGACTTGGTGCCTCCCCGAGCACCTCTCAGAGCCAGCTCACCCCTCTGAGGTGTCATCCCCTTCCCTGGTTTGCTCCTGCTTTGCAGTTCTCAGCTGGGCACTTCCCCATCCCCAAAACCCCCACTGGAAGGGCTGAATTAACCCTTTTTTGCTTCCACAAGCAATATTTTGGGGTTCACCCACAAGTGGCAGGACATTTAATTGTCTGTTTTCCTACACCTTTTTTATTCTGCTAACACAACGTCCAAAAATGCATCATGTGTTCTTTTATTCACCTTTTATTCTTTTTTTTTAGCTTTGAGTACTAACAGATTCATTTATTCCAGTTGCCCAAATGAGGCTTAGAGGGGTCAAAAATGTGCTTATTATAGGTTTTTCTCAAGGCTAGCAGGTCAAGATGGTCCAGTCTAATCATGGAGAAACATCCTCCTCCAGACTGAATTGTGCTGGCGAGAGTCCTGCTGGAGGGTACCACAGGTCTGCCAGCGAACTGCCCACAGAAACACCGTCAAATAGGAAAAAAAAAACTATAAATGAATAAATAAATAAATCAGAGGTGTTGAAAAAACACTTTTTTACTCATTTTCAAACAGAAATGTTGAGGTGCTAAATTGCAAACCTGGCTGTGATTTAAGTTGACCTTTCTTTAGAGCTTGCAGGGATAAGCAGAAAAAGCCACCTGATCTGTAACGTTTCATTTTAAAACAAACCCAAAGTGATGACTCAACCTGATATGATTTTTGCCTGCTTTTCTATTTTTGTGAAGAAAAAAAAAGAAAAAATAAAAATAAAAAAAATCTTTTTGCTTCAACCAATATCCATATTTTGATTTTTGACTGACTATATTTTCTGAGAAGAGCTTCTGAGCCAAAAAAAATCTCCCAGATGAAGATGCAACACTCATTCTGACTGTGAAGCAGCTGATAACCACCAGATACTTTCTCTGTTCTTATGGAGGTCACCTACATTTAGATAGATATTTCTGGCAAATATATATGAAAATGGGAGACTTCAATTCCCTCGATCAAAAGCAAAATCAGAAATCCCTCCCAAGTTCCTGGAACACCCCCCTCTGCTCAGTCTGCTGTAAATTACCCTCTTTGGGCACACCTGCACCTAGGGAAGGACCTCGAAAATGAAGATGAGCCTTGGACCCAAGTAAAAGGCTGACTGAACCCCTAGAGAGCAGATATCCTCCTTTCTTTCAAATTTATTTCCCACCTGACTCTACTTATTTATTTCTATCCAGCAAATCTCCTGAGGTGACTCCCTTCATGCCCTCAAGGTGCACTGAGAATTGTGCAAGTGCTTAGAAGCTGACTTCCATGTCTGCTCTGCATTCCAAGAGGAAAGTTGGACCAATTCTCACATCCCAACTCACCTACAAAGGTGAAGTGATTTTCAAGCAATGCTTCAGAACAAAAAAGGTTCAAAAAACCAAGTTTGTGCCTGGCCTGTTTGCCTCCACACACATTTTAAAGCAGCTGAGCCAGATCTCTGGGATCAAAGTTAGGAATCTGTTTAAATTTTACTTTGCAAATCTGTCTGAAGTGCAGGAATGTCATGGTGATGTCAGCAACCCATGTCCCCAATCCCTGAATGATAACAAATCATGGTCAAGTCTCCCTCCATGCCTTTAGAAAACACAAGAGTCTGAATGAATACTTTAAAACATTTACCCCTAAGGAAAAACTTAGTCTGCAGCACTACAGGGGGAAGATACAATCAGATATTTGGGAAAAGATTATTGGATTATCTTTAAGGTCCACAAGATGATTCTTAGGGTCCCTTCCAAACCAAAACATTTTCTGGTTCTATGAAAAGATGGTGTCTGCTCTCCCTTTCACTCTCTAGACTGGTGCAGAGGAGAGGCACAGAGACATTGTGCTATTTGCCCGGAGGAAGCACAACACCAGTGACTATTTGCTTTACCTTTTTGCAAACAAAAATGCAGATTCTTTCTCTGAAGCCGATTCTCAGTCTCTTTCTGCATCCACCTTGCACACAGCACAGCCCCAGTCCCTGCCTTGTGCTTTAGCACAGAGATAACAAGGTGGGAGTGCTTTAGGATGGTCACAAAGAAACCCCAGGGCCCTTGGGCTCAGCTTTCTCCATCTGATGGCTCATAGTCTGTTCCAGCAAACAGGTCACTGCAGGGCTTGCCAACAATGCCTGGCACAGGAATGTGGTGCTGATCACACCCTCAGAGCTTCCTGCAGCTGCTGGCACAAAGTCAACTTCCCTGTGCCAGGGCAGCACAGCAGCTCCTTCAGCCAGCCTTGAATTTTTGCCCTCAAATCCTCCGTTTCCTTCACTTAAACCATGGACTGATTCAGGTTGGAAGGGAAGTCAAAGACTACCTCATTCCAAGCCCCCTGCGATGGGCAGGGATACCCTGACAGTTTTGCTGTGCTTCTCCAGCTTCGGTTCATCAAACTGGGCAAGATTCTGGTCACCTGAAGACTAAATGTCACCGCTGTAAATTTACAGGGAAAGGAGGGACAGGGTGGGCACGTGCCTTGCCCCAAACCCACCAAAGCAGGAAAACTGAGCTTATTGAGCTCCTCAGCTCCACACCAACCAACAATATTCCTTGCAAGACTTCCCACCCTCATCTTTTGACCTAAAGAAATCTTTGTGGATCCCTCTGGATGTTTCTCTCAACCATTAGTTCACAGTGTGGTGTCACCCTGGTTTTGAGGATTTTTCTAGGCTTTCTGATTTGTCTTTTGTATTGGAGTCGGAATTTTTACTTTCCCACACTTTGTACTATAAACCATGGCTTTGTTTTCCTAACTGTCCTTCATTGTTTACATATTTTTAGGTAGGAGGAGAAAGATGATTGACAGTTGTCTTGACCAATGTGGTTTGGGAGGTGGGATTTCATCCTCCAATCCACAGGCACCTTTGGAAATATATAATGGAGCTTCGTAAATAAACTCAGGCATTTTTCCCTGCTTTTCTCATCACCATGCCCTCGTGAAGTTCTTTCGTGCCGTGTTGTAGCAGTGTGGAATCATGGTAATGTGTGGAATACTTTATGCCTTAATTCCCCTGAATTTTGAAATCATTTGGCTTTATTTACCATGGTGCTGTGATTATTATTTCATCAGCCTACCCCAAAACTCCTCATTTGACCCCCACCTTTCAGCCACACTGACTGTGCAAAGTTCAATCTGGCTTTGTGAATCTCCTGAATCGGAATCTCCCAAGAGGTTCTCCTTGCAAAGAGGGCTTTGTATAATTGTTTCCTTCTCATGAGGTGAAGTTTCTTTGATTTCTTGAATAGGAATTTGGGGGAGTGTAGGCCAGGTCTCAGTGATCAGGGTGTCCCTTTAATGTTCGCCTATTCTTGTCCTAGGAAAGACAATTTTTCAACTTATTCAAAAAGAAAACTCCAGCGACTACCACTTAGTTTGAAACTTCTTTCAAGTAGCTCCACTAAAACAAAGGTTTCCCTTAACAATGCATTTCCTCATGTTCTTTGACTCTCAAGAGCACGGGAGCATATTCTCAAAATCCTGGCTAACCAGAAGTTTATTTTAAATGGAAATATCTATAGAAATTGTCAAGAAGGATGTTCCGTCAAACGTCACTGCTCCTGCCAAAAATACATCTCAGCTGGCATTGTATGATGGCCTCAAACCCACAGAAAGCTCCTTGAGGGTAAACAGTGCACTCCACTGCAACCCCAGGCTGCAGGACAGATGGTGACACAGGAGCTGTTACCTGTGGCTGAAGGAAAAAATCAGCGGTCCCGAGAACTCGAGATAATTGATGTGCTGGAACTTATCACAAGATGAAATATCTCAATCCCAGTGCTATTTCAGAATTATACTTGGGCAGTCTCCCCATTGCAGGTTCTGGAGGCTGCCTGTTGTGACATTTTGTACTGACTTGTGTATGCCCAGCAAGACCTTTGGAGGGTGAATGCTCAGGGAGGTGTCTCCAGCGGGTCAGATAATCTCTGCACTCCTGCTGCCTCAGCTTTAACCTGGGCAGCTCTTCCTAGCCAGGAATATGGAATTTACAACCCCAACCCTTTGGTTTATAACTCCCATGGTCGGTTGGGTGAGTTTTGACAGGTTTGAGATTTTGGGGGTGGTTGTTTTGCTTGCAAGCTGTTCAAAGCCCAAAATGCGACGTTCTGTTTGGCCATGGAAACCAAACATGGTGTCATTTAGGTGCTCAGATGGACTGGAATATGAACCTTAAGCTGAAGGCAGCCTAGAAAAAAAGATGGAAAGGGACTTTTACAAAAGCAACAGGACGAGGGGGAATGGCTTCAAACTGAGAGTGGGTTCAGATTATAAATTATGAAAAAAAATCTTTACTGTGAGGGTGGTGAGACACCAGAACAGGCTGTCTAGGGAAAATCTGGATGCCCCATCCCTGAAAGTGTCCAAGGCCAGGTTGGATGGGGCTTGGAGCAACCCAACCTGATCCAGTGGAAGGTGTCCCTGCCCATGGCAGGGAATGAAACTGGATGGTCTTTCCAACTCAGGCCATTCTGTGATTGTGTGATTCTATTAAAATAAGTGTCCAGTGCAAGTGCACGGTTATGTAGCAAAACATGGAATTTTTGCCCCATGACTGGAATTTTCTTTCTGTGAATAAATAGACATCACATCAATAGCAGGTATCACACCCTCATTGCACCAAACACACACTGAATGAGTTTTGAACCACACTGCAGCTCTGATCTAATCAGCAGTGACCAACTTCCTGACCCACAGCCTTTTGGTTTAGGATCCACAATGACAAAACTGTAACTGTGAGGCATTAACTTTCCCCAGCAGAAGGGTTTGAAAATTAACCTTATTTGCCATAGTTCATCTCCATCACTCAAGATGACTTTCAGTGCCACAAATGTTCTGGAAATATCAAGATTTCCTTGTCTGGTGTCCATTAATTTCAGTGATGCTTCTAATTTAAGCCTAGAGAGAGAGTCCTCAATGACAGTGAGTTACCCAGCCACAAGGGGATGATTTAAGAGCAGATGCAACGATCTAGTTCTCAGAAGTTTCCTCTCAGTCTGCCTGGCTGGTGAGTTCAAGACATCCTACAGGATGCCAGCAGTTAAGTGCTTCCTGTGGCTGGAATCAAAATATACCCTAAAATTCTGCCCATGGCACAAAATATGTTTGGGGCGGTGTCTTTAAACTGACGGAGGACAGGTTTAGATTGGATATTAAGAAGGAATTGTTCCCTGTGAGGGTGGTGAGGCCCTGGCACAGGATGCCCAGAGAAGCTGTGGCTGCCCCTGGATCTCTGGAAGTGTCCCAGGCCAGGTTGGATGGGGCTTGGAGCAACCTGAAGTAGTGGAAGGTGTCCCTGCCCATGGCAGGGGTTTGGAAATAGGTGATGTTTAGGCTCCCTTCTAACCCGAACCACTCTGTGGATTCATTCTGTGATTCCATCCTTTTGAGCTCAGTGTTTAAACTCCCATGGAAGCCAGTGGAGTCTGAGGGCTCGACTCAGCTGAGCTCTGGCACCAGCTGAGGTGCTCTAGGGTGTCACAGAGTATCCTGAGATGGAAGGGATCCCCTAGGATCATCCAAGTCCAGCCCCAGGACCCTGTGCCTGAGGGTCCTCTCTGTGGGAAATAGAAAGCTCACAGATATATCAGACACCTCACAGAGACAACCCAGATGATCCAATAAACCCATGAGCAGGCAGCTGATTCCCACCAAATGTGTATGGCATGGACAGGAGACCAAAGTAAAGCTCAGCTTGAGGAACAAGTGACATGGAAGGCAGAGGATACCTGCGCTAGGTAAGAGCTTCTTCACTAAGGGAGCAGAGACAGGTCAGGAATACCAGACATTATATGGGATTAGTTTGCATGGCAGAGAGAGTTCCCAAAACAAACCTGGTCTGGATCTCATGGCCCTGTGGGGGGCTGGTCCAGAGCAGTGACCAGTGGCACAACCAGCTGTGTGCTGCCACTGTTCCCATCCCTCAAACCCCATCTCCTGCCTCCACAGAGGCAGCTCCTAAGCCTTAGGGACTGGAAACCCACCAGTGGTGTTTTGCTGCTGTTTGTTAGGCACCAGCAGACCCCTGCCAGCGGCGGTGGAAACTAAATATAAACTGGCTGGGGCTCGCAGATTTCATTATCGAGCTCAGAAGAGGAAACACCTGGAGCGAGGGGAGGAGGGGCTGAGCACAGCCAGCTCTGGAGCTTACAGGGAATACCGGCCCCAGAGGCACCGGCGTTCCCATCACAGCCTCCTAACAAATAACAGATACTGTTTTCCCCTCCAGCAGCACGTCCCTTCGGAGTCCCTGTCCAGCCTCGGGCTGTAATCACCGCACCAGGCTGCTGCAGACCCCCAGAGCTCTGCAGATCCATCGCTCATTGAGGCGCTGGGGAGGATGAGCAAAAAGCGTTCCGTCCACCTGCCAGCCCTCCGTCTGCTGCTGGCCAGGATTTCCCTCGCAGGGGACAGTGATGGATCCCCATCCCGCTGTCCCCACCACCACCTAACTCCTGGCATTTGTCTTTTCTCCCTTCCCAGCCTCCCGTTCTCCTCCATCCCCGGTCTGGACTCATCAAAGGGCTCTGTGTTGTGCCTCCCGCTCCCTCTGAGGTCGGCACCACAAATTATCCATTCATTCCTGCTGTCGTCCCCTCGGCACAGCGCTGAAGTCCCTGTCCCCCACTGCTCTGCCCAAGTTCAAAGCCGAAAACAAGAATTACATTCTGTTTTTCCCCACGGAACACAGCCCTGCTCTGACTTTGGTCCCCATCCCGTTTTCTGCCCTTCCTTGGTGTGTTGCCTTGTTCTTCCAGGAAAACATCCACAATGGAAGGGATCAGAGGCGGCGGGGAGGATCACACAGGAGCCAGCATCCATCCACACAGCTGCTCCGGCTCCACCAGCCAGCAATAAAGATTTTGTTTTCCTCTCTCCCTTCACATGCTAATCACCCAGCAGTGATTAGAGCTGAAGCCTGACTCCAAGGGAAAGAAACAGAGGCGAGGGGCCGAGAGGAATTTTTATACCGCTGGGTAGAAAGGGGGGAGAAATTGGGGAAAGGGGGAAAAGCCAACAAAAGCAGCAAAATCAAGAAATGAGACTTGAAGAAGCTTCATTCCTTATGGTTGGTCACGTCCCTCCCTTTCAGCATTCAATCCCAAAGTGACCAGGCAAGAGGCCTATTAAATATCCCTATTTTGTTATTAGTATTCCTCCCTCCCAGCCGGAGGAGGAGGTGGCGAGGGGGGGAAAGGGAGATGGGAGCAGGTCTGGGGAGGGCGCTGGGAAATTCCTGGCATTTTTCTGCCTTTGTGTCTGGGGGCTGAACTGAAAGGGAGGGATGCCGGGCTGCATTAAGCCTCCTGCCCCCTCCAGCAGAGAAGGGATTGCGCTCCCAGAACTGAGAGCCTCTTTATCCCCTTCCTTAGAAGGCTTCCAAGAAAAAAAACCCTACAAATTCGTTGGGGTTTTGAGGGAAAAATCGCTCTCAAGGGAACTCTGGGTTCTCCCTGCCATCCCATTTGGTATTCCTGACTCTTTTTGATCCCTGTAGGAAAGCAGATCTTCTCTGTATATCCCTGGGGGCTCAAGCCCTTCAATTTTTTGGCTGGTTTCCCTTCTTAGCTACTGTTTGATGGGGCTCCCCTGGCTCTTCTTTTGACACGATTCCTCAGTGCTTCTTTTTACTGTCAGATCCCAGCTGGTCACGTTCCTCAGGGAATAACAGCCACCACCCTGGAGCTCAGCAAAGCCTGGTCTGAGCCACCAGCAGGTCCCCAAAATAACCAGAGATGGATAAAAGGGAATGGAGGAATATTCCTAGAGAGCAGAATGAGAATTGCAGCAAGAGGTGATCTCCCCAGGAACTCCAGCACGAGGGTGGTGCCCCGGAGCATCCTGTCCATCAGCCACCAGTGGACTTGTCCTCCATTAAAACTTTTCAGCTTTTTTCCTGCTTCTGGTCTCCACAGCATGCCCAGGCAGCAAGAGCCACACCTGAGCTCTTCCTGGCTCTTGAGGGATGCTGCCCAGCTGCTGGAACCAGGGGAAGGAGCAAATGCTCCTGCCTCCTTCCCCGGCCCTGTGGATGCTGTGACCTGGGGCTGCTCTCTCTGCTCAGCTCTCTGCTGCACACAATGGGGACCCAGCCTATTCTTCCACTGAAACCATTCAGGGCTCAGAATTTTTCCTGGTGCTTTTGCCTTTTCCTGCACTCTTGTATCCCCCTGAGGTGGGGGATCAGCATTTTACCCACCCCACAAAGGGTCAGAGCCCAGGTGATTTGCTCTAAACCACGGTGGGGTTTTTTAATCATATTCTTCTCCTACAAACCCTAAACTCCTATTTGACCTTTTTGGCTCAGTGCAGTGATGACATTTCACTCTTTGCAGGGACCCAAGGATGACACCCTGGGAATGGCTAATTTGGGGCCTCTGTATGCTCAGGCTGCTTTTTTTTTTTTTTTTTTTTTTTTTTTTTTTTTTACTCTTTTTTTTTTTTTTCCATGTGTAACCTTTTTCACTTTTCAACCTCAAATGTAGGCTGTCCCTTTTCCTGCTCACTTCCTGCAGAGTAGGAAGAATATCCTTCAGCAGGTTTTCCTGGTGAGTTTTCAGTAGCATAAATCTCTGCTGGGTTCATTATTCACCCCCTTTGCCAGATCACCCCTGAACAGTCTGAGCAGAACAGGACCAGCATCATGACTCTCCTGGGAAAATCAGCCACGCATTCCTGTCCTTTGTTCCCCAGCTTTAAACATTTAATTAATCCACTGCAGCCTCTGAATAAGGACAGTAGGAGAGTCTCTCCAGGAACTGGATCAGTCCCATCAGACTGGATTCTGCCCATGTGCCAACTCACCCATGTTTTTGCCAGGGTGCAGCAAAAGAGGCCAGAAAATCCCCATGGCAGGGGGACTCTCCTCACTCCTGAGGTTCAAACTGCTGCTTTGTGGTGGCTGTCAGGAAGAAGTCCCACAAGAGGCTTTCCTGTAGTCCACATCATCCCGTGAGAGGATGAATGAGCCTGATAGTAGGAGGTTCAAGCATTAAGTCACAGAACCAGAGAATAATTTGGGTTGGAAGGGGCCTTTAAAAGTCCTCTGCAATGAGCAGGGACACCTCCACTAGAGTAGGTTCCTCCAAGCCTGACCTTGAACATTTTGAGGGATTGGGCATCTACCACCTCTCTGGGCAACTTGTGCCAGTATTTTTTCACCCTTATTGTAAAAAATTTCTTCCTTAGAGCTAATCTGAATTGACCCTTTTTGTTTAAAACCACATCACCCCTTGTCTTATCAACACAGGCCCTGCTAAAAAGTTTGTCCCTGCCTTTTTTTAGTATTGAAAGGACACAACAGGGTCTCTCCAGAGCCTCCTCTTCTCACCGAGTCCCCAGAGCTCTGCCTGGATGGATTTTCCCTGGGGGAATCATCTCACCTTGTCCCACCCAGCCCACCTGCAGGACACATCTCCAACCCTTCTCTCCTTCTCTGTCCCGCTGGCACCAGGAGGAGAAAATCTGCAGGATTTTCATCATGGGGAGCTACAAACTGTGTCCAGATCTGTTTCCTGGAAAGAATTATGAGCAGCTGACACACATGCATGCATCATCTGATAGCTAAAAATAGGGAGGGTGCACCAGGAATCACCAAGCCCCACCTTGGCGTGCCCATGGAGCACTGGTGGGATGTGTTTGCAGCTACACAATGGGAGATGGGGAATGCTAAATATAGGGAGAGCTGTTCTTTAGCACATTGTGCGCTAAAGAGGTGTGGTGGGACATGAGCCATGCCAGGAGAGCAGCTTTTGGCCAGTAATTAAGAGATGACAACAGTCAAAGAGGAAGAGCTTCGTTTATTCCTGAATACGTCTTGTGCCTCTGTGTCCTGCCAGGAGTGACCTTGGGGAAACAAGGAGCTCTTCACCACCTCCTGCTCCTCTCCTTCCCTGCTCCTCCTTTCTGCTTTGGATTCCTCTGTTTACCACTCTCAGAACATGCACAAGCACCCTGTAGTGAGAATCTCTCTCATTCATTGACAAATAAATGTCTCATATCAAACCCACTGCGCCCTGAAGAGGAAACTCTCCATGACTAATACACCAGAGGAGGTTTCAGGCTTCCATTTTCTTTCTCACTGTTTCCTGTGATTATCCTGTGCTTTTTAATGAAGAATGAGCAGTCCCACCCTGCCTGGTGCTGTAGGAGCTGGGGAGGCAGATGAGGAAAACTCAGTAATGTCACATAAAAGAGAGATCCCAGCCTGGGCTGGTCACTGCAGTTTGGCTCTCTGGTTCTCATTACTCTGAGGTTCAGTCCTCAAAATGGATAACTAATTTGGAAATCCACTCACTAGTTTTGAGGGTGAGGTCAGGCCTACCATATTTTGTTTTGTTATCTGTAGAAAATGGCCATAATATTTCCTGTTTTCCATGTTTCCCCTCCTGTGTTCAGGGCTAAATGCTATTCTGTAATGCCATCACATGCAGACACATGAAAGAGAAAACAGTGTGAAGAGGACAAACAGACTCTTTTTGGAGAAAATGGTGGTTTTTTTGTAATTCAGTGTGTGTGAACTACAATGTTACAACATCAACCTGTTCTGTTATCCAGCATCTTGAAAAGCAGCATTAGGAGTCAACATCTGGGTTTGTCATCTACTCTGTGAATTCAGGAGCTTTGAAGGAGGTGAGGCTCTTCCTGCAGGGAAGATTCTCACGGGACAGCAGTTGTGCTCACAGTCCTTGTTTCAGAGAGGTTTTTCCACATTATGAAACAAGAAGTTTGCACCGATCCAGATGAAGCCTTTTTATGTTAACTAACCACGTTCCTTAAGGCTGGGTAGGAATCAGTTTTGTTCTCAAGATCTTGGAGACAAAAGGGCTGGGAGTTCTTCCAAGGTTAGCTGACTCTTCCCAGTGCTGCAGCTCCCTTATCACCCTCGTGAGCCCATCCTGCTCCTTCCACCCTGGGTGCTCCAGGGTATCATCAGTGTGGCTGCTGCAGGTGGATGGGCAACCCTGTCCTCACTGGGGATGCCAGTGCCTGAGCCCACTGCCCAGAGGATTGTAAACACAGAAATATTACACATTTCACATTTTCCTTGTTGCCTCAGGATCCTAAATATTTCCAAGTATGAAGGAAGTTAGTATGGCACTGCCTTGTGGGTTGTGAGGGGGTGACTGTGCCTCATCACACATTTCCCAAAGAAAAGAGGGAACATCCATGTTAATCTCTTTCTGTTCATCCCACCCAGGGCAATGGAGGAAAACATCTCCATCCTCTCCAGTGACTGGAGAGACCCTAAATGGAGAGACACACTTGAAAAAGTCCAGCTGCTGGTGACCCAGGAGCCATAGAAACTTTACAGTGGACATGGAGCATTTGTTAATTGGGTGTGGATTGAGACTAAGCCTTCCCTCTGATTCAGACCAAGATACATTAGGTAGAGACCAAGAGGATAGACTGAGATCAATAGTATAGATTCCCTGCTCTTGGCAGCTGTGAGATCCAGCTCTGGTCCTGGAGTAGGTCCCTCAGACAAAGCATGGAAAGCACACCTTCTTCATCCCCTGCTGCCTGATTTGCCAAACCCACAAGCCTGATCCATCACCAGAGCCATGGGACCTCTCCAGCAGGATCACTGCTGCTGGTGTGTTGAGGTCTAGCTGTTTGCAAGCCTGTTGGGGAAGGGATTGCAGGTTTTCTCTGAGTGGATTTGCCATTTGCTAGCAGGAAAACCAATCAAGTTCAACCTGGAGAGGGAGGTCAAAGCCTTGTATGATCCTTTTGCATCTTTTGCAGATGTTCTCCTCAGTTCTCCCTCGCACACAGGATGCAGCGATATAATGACAACTTCCTTCAGTCCCAGAAATTCAGCAAAGCTCTCCCCACAACGGGGACCTTCCCACCATGTTTCTTACAGGAGCAGGTCCAGCCCAGCCTCCTGTTCTTCCCAGAATTTCCTTTTATTGTTAATCTCAGCAGAGTGAAACACAGACCACATCTGGAGTGTTCTCCTGGACACTCAACTTTCCCACCGACCACCCTGGAGAGAGGAGACCAGGCCACAAACCAGAGATTGCTGGGGATTTATTTAATAATTTTCTTCTTTTTCTCACCACTCTGGCTTTAAACTCTTCTCTTTTCATTATCTTGGTGGAGTTGCAGCCCATCAGAGCAGGGGCCAGAGCAGGTGTGCATCTGACTGGTGCAAGTGTCGGAGTGCCCTTGCAGATCTCCCTCCTTCAGGATGCTCAACCTGAGAGACAAAACTGACGTTTTTAGGACAGAGCAACTCCCCTGCTGTCACCTCCTGCATCTGTGAGCTGAATCCCTCTTCCTGCAGGTAGCTGAGGCACGAAGCAGGGCTGTATCTGATGTAAAATACCAAGGTGGAGGGTTGTGGATGCTGCTAATTGTCCTTCACGAAATGTCAGCTCCCCAGGTACCTCATTAACATCCTTCACACAGCCAAGAGGATGTGGCTTTATGCTGTGCTGGGACAGGAATGCTCTCCATGCCTGTTTGCACAGCACTGAGCAAAAGGCAGCTTTTGAATCCATTTGAGCTTTCTTAGGTCAATCTGAACCACAAGAACGAGCAGCAATATTCCTTAGCTCTAATAAATCCCATCCCATTGCCAATGTCCCAGGCTAAAAGGAGAATTTCTTTTTACTGGTGGAGGCTGCAGGCATTCTACCCCCAGGCTAGCTTGATCTCAAGGAGGTGGAGTGTTGGCACAAAGTCTCCTGAAAACTATTTCCCAGTGTCTGGGCAGTAGGTTTGGCTTACGCTGAATCAACTCCACATCTGGGGTGATTTGGGTTTAAAACTCCTGCCTCACTTATCCTACATCCGAGTGCCAGAGGAGAAATTAAAGCCATCACAGATCACCAGAACCCAACTGCATCAGGGAAACCACCACAAACCTTCCCCAGGGTCAGCGCTTTGCTGGGGAGAGGATGACAGGATCTCACACCTTCATAATCTTTCCTTTCCCAGCTGTTTGGAAAGCTCTGAGCTGTCTTTTCTTTTCAAATACCACCCAAAAATTGTCATTCTAGGGGTGCTGCTGGTGTGGGCATCTGCAGAGAACTGCAGGAATGGTGAGGAACTGGCTAGATGGAGATTTCTCCTGCTACCTCACACATTTCCTCTCTTCTCCTGACTATTTATTGCTATTTTTTTGCAACTGGAGGGGGAGAGAGCTTCAACTGTCCTCTCCTGAAGAGTACTCTGTCCACAGGTTTTGATGCAAGCAGGAATTCTCCTGTCTCTGCAGGGAAATTTAGCTCCATCCTTGTCAACCTTGCAACATTGCAATCCTTCTGTAATTCCCATTACTGCTGATGAGAGTGACGCATTTCCACTAACTGGGCGAATGTCCCTTAAATTAGTCTTCACTGAAACATGGAGGCAGGGAAATAAAAGGGAGGCAGTGTTTCAGTTAGCTCCCATTTTGTTTTCAGCCTTGTCTTTAAGTAGGAGAGCTCCACATAAAGTGTTTAAAAACCCCTGACTGTTAAGGAAGAAAAAATATGTTTATCTGTACAAAGCTTTAGTTCATGAAAATAATAAGATATATTATTTCCACTGCATGTTCTTTCTGTAAATATCAAAACCTTTCATAGACCCAGCCCATGAGCGTTTTGTTAATCTTGTTGAGATGCAGGATGTAACTTGGAGCTTGTGTTGGGAAACTGAGGAACTGGAAGAGAAAATTGCTTTTTTAAAAATTAAACCAACATGAGCTTGAGAAGAGACTTAGGAGTGGGGGTTCACTGCATCTGACTGCAAGAAGTGACTCACCTGGCTTAGCTTGGGTTCTCACTGCTGAGGGGAATTCCCCTTTCCAAAAGCACCTTCCTCACCTTAATTTACCACAAGCAGACACCAGCATATGGACTGGGGGCGCTGGGGTGACACAGGATTCACACCAACTCTGCCACCCTGGTGTGCCAGGGAGGGGTTTTGGGTGGAAGGAAGCGTTTGAGGTGGTTCATGTCTCAGCAACCCATGGCTTGCACCAGGCAAAAAGGAAACTGCTCACAAGGCAGCTGGGAGCACCAGCCACATAGTGGACATTGGAGTGGGGAAGAGGAAATAAGGTTTTTGATAGTGCTGGAGGAACTGGAGGGGTCAACCACTACTCTGGGACATGAGGCTTTCATTTGGCTCCTTCTTTCCTCTTTAATTTTTATCCATGTCTAAAAAAGCACAAGGGAAAGCAGGAGGACAGCAACTGAAACACAGTTCAGAGACAGAGAGACAAACAAATAAGGGTTTGCCCAAGACTACCTGACCCAACCCAACCCTCTGGCCCTCATTCCCAGCCCTCACTGTCCCCCAGACACCCTCACAAAGCCCCAACACATCCCAAATGCTCCATGGAGGGGATCCACAAAGACAAACCACAAGCTCCCTCCCATCCCCTTCCCCATTCCAGGCTCCGAAAAATTCCCCTCATCTCTAATAATTCAACGAGCTTTGTTATGACAGGGCAATGCACTTAATGGAGAGTGAAATTGAAGAAGAATGTGTGGAAGTTGCAGCTTTTATCTCTAAAACAAATAGTGAATTCCTCAGGGCTGCTGCAGCCCCAAACAATGATCTGAGCTGCCGGACCTTTGCAGGTTGCCCTGGTAACTTCCAGGCTTTTTTTGGGGCAGATCCTTGTCCAAGGGAAGAGGTGGTGGCAAAGCCACTCCCAAGAGATGTGGAGCTGGTGTTGGGAGAGCAGTGTGTGCCCAAGTGGCAGAAGATATTTAGGTTGTAGAGCTGTGCTGCACCCAAGGGTCATCTTGGGAAATTCCCACTGAATCCAGACTGGGACTTCAAGGAGTTCCCCTGCTCCATCTAGAAGGAAGTATTGCTGATCCCTTGTCCAGAAAACCGGTGCAATCCATCCCAAACTTCTTTTAGAGGTCTCCCACTGGTCCTTCACAGCCCACAGACCTCTGCAGGAGTTTGTGGGGAGGATGAACACAAGGGATTTTGGAGCAGGAGTCATCCACTCAGTGTGGCCTTGGAAAAAGAGTTGTCTGTATTGCTCTCTACACCTTCCAGAGGAGGGGAAGTGGAGAGGGAAGTGCTGAGCTCTAATCCCTGATATCCAGTGACAGGATATGTTGGAATGGTTGAAAAGGAGAGGAAAACCAGGAGAAGTTCAGACTGGACAAGGAAGCATTTCTTTACCAAGAGGGTGGCTAAACACTGCAGCAGGCTCCCTAGCAGGAACGTTGGCAGCCTGCTGAAAGTGAGGTTCCTCGCTTTTTTCCTGCAAAGTTAAACCCAAGTGAATCAGAAATTACACCTGTTTGAGTGGTCAAGTGCAGAGAAAAATGGAAGAACAGAAGTCTTCAAAATAAGATCACAGCTGAGATCAGTGGATTATTTCAGAACTGAGGGCTAAACATGGATTTTGTAAGTCTTTGTCTAATACCAACAGGATTTTTGTCTCTTCACTCACTCTTCAAGACAGCTGGCATTGTGAGCAGTATCCCGGGCTGTTCTTGGCTTCCTCAAGACAATTCCTGCTGCTGAGGCAAGCTGCATTTTGTTTCCTTCTTCTGGGTCAGGTCCAGGCTAAGGAACAGACTCCCACGTGACACTTCTGACTCCCCATCTTCTGAAATACAAACATCAGAGCTCAGGTATTTTTGTCTCTTGATGAAAGGAGGGTAGTTTGCCTTTGGTGTTTTGGGTTTTTTTGCTTTCCTTCCTGAAATAGCCTTTAGTGATCTTCAACCCAGGAGCCCACAGGCTGTTGCTCACACTGTTACTCATGTCAGAGGTATCAGCCCTTCGTCTTCCCCATCTTAACCCCAAATTTGCATTCCAAACATTATTACTTTGTGCCCAGTCGCACAAGGAGATAGGTGACGACATTCCGTAAAATCGGATTACTGGCAAGTTAAATGATCCCGAGCTGGATCTCAGCCCGAGGATTTTCAAGCTGCTCAGGCTTCCCTCGGTCATTTTCTGTGAGGAGAGGTAAATATTGCCAGGCTGCCTGGAGACGTCAGTCAAATGTTGTGACGGATCTGAACGCAGCCAAGAAGGAATTACAAGGTGCAGAGAAGATAAAACTGTCTTGGGAAATTATCCCAGCACTGTGAAGCACAAGAGCTACCCCTGCTTCATGTTTCCTTCCCCTTTGTCCAGTTTGCTTCTAAGCTGCAGAAGAAATGGGGTGTCTGTACCTTTTGAGGGATCACAAAAACATTTTGAGATTTCTCCAACAAGGAAATCTTGTGTCATGTGGAGTCTTCCTCCTCCTGAGAGGGTTTCAGCCCAGCTGACTTGCATACCTTGAAACCACTCACTCCCTGTGCTGCTCTTTCACAGCCTTACATAAATATTTGGCTGGAACACAGAGACCCAGGTAAATGTGAGCTTGTGTGCAGCCACATCAATGTCAGGATTAAAAAACACACTTGACTCACTTAAGCCCATGGGATTTTAAATAATCATAATGTCAATAATAAATTTTAAGGCAAATTCTTATTTTTGGCTCCCACTTCTCAGACAGCTGTGTAGGCCGTTCTCCAAAGGGTTTCCCTTCACCTCTGAGATATTCATGTTTGGAGTTGAAAGCAAAAGCCTCTACATAATTTCCTGACCCTGTGATTTTGGTATTTAGGGAAACCTCCAGAGCTGAGCTACTCGTGGTAAAGCTCCTAGTTAGCAATGCTGCATGTCTTGGCTTGTCAAAGACTGTTTCCATCTTTCTGGGAAACA
Organism: Hylia prasina; assembly: GCA_013397195.1. NCBI lineage: Eukaryota > Metazoa > Chordata > Aves > Passeriformes > Sylviidae > Hylia > Hylia prasina. The sequence goes on along the minus strand of VYXD01001826.1, from coordinate 376,577 downwards.
CCAAAGCCTTTTTGACACCCCCAGAAAACACCCAGTTTCCCAAATTAGTGTTTTTCCTGATCTTTCCCCCAGCTGCTGGTTGGGATGTACTTTATCAGACACCCAACTTTTGAAGCAGTCATGCTAAATATCCCTTTCTTTTTGCCATCAGCTGCTCATGATTCATAGCCTTGATCTGACACCCTCAGAAATTATCCCCTTTGCAGCAGAGGCAGATTGGGAGCCGGCGCGGGTGGGAAGGTTCCTGTACCCTGCAAAGCAGCAGGAATAATGGGAGACCTTCCTGCTGCCCTCTTGGAAAAGGAGGCTTAGCTCCATGTTTCTGGATGAATCCCTTTTTCCAAGAAGTGGAGGCTGTGCTGTTGTTTCAGACACTGTGGTAATTGCCAGCAGCCAAGGTCGGAGGAAACAAAAGAGTTACGTCCAAGAAGTCTATTGAGAACTCACAAAACTCCCTGTGTAAGTGCCAGGGTGCCTTTTGTGATAATTAAGAGAAAACCTACACCCAAATCAGCAATCTAGAAGGGTTTAGATGCTCAGGTGGTGAGGCTCCTTCCTCTTTGCCCAAGGCCAAAGGACCAGCACAGCCCAGATCTGCTGATGGGACCAACAAGACAGAATTCCTCTCCTAACTCTCATTAGCTATAAACGTCACATAAGAAAACCCAATCCAGCCTGACTTTTAAGTGGATATCAGACTGTTCTGTTTTCCTTAGGTTGCTGCCAAGGGAGCTCTGTTCTTATCTGTCATTCCCACAGCCCTCATTTAGAGAGGAGACCCAACACACCTTGGGGAAACCCCCATCTCCCAGGCAATGAGCCACAGGATATTTTTGCAGTGTTTTATGGGCACTGGTGCCATAAACATGGAGTTTGAGGAGCTCAGCATCACCTCCCTCCTCTCTGTCCCAGGGTCTCTGTTCTACTGAAGCAGCCCAGGTTTTTCCCTGGTCTGTCTTGGCTTGGCAGCTCACACCAAATATTGGGAGAGTGTGATTGGAATCTCTTATTAAAAATACTTCTCAGGGAGAGAAGGAACTGCCTCTCTGATACTGGCAGGATTAATAACGTGTACCAACACACTCATTCATTTATTGCAACTCGGGTTTCACAGCTTTGGGATGCTGTGTAGTGCACAGTTGTAGCAAGAAGAGGTGAGGCTGAGCTGAGGCACCTGCACTGACCCAGAAGTTACATCAGGACAAGAAACCTTTTCTTGTCAACACGCAATGCAGGGAGGGCTGAGCCAGCAAACTCCAGCATGTCCCCATCTCCTGAAGGTGGCCTTGCAACAAGAATAATGTCCACCTAAAACCATATTTGAAAAGCCCTTTTTGGTGTGAAGGTTATCTTTACCACCTCTGGATCCAGGATGGGAAGGTTTAGCTGGATCCATCAGAGCCAAGAGGAGGCTCAGTGCAAAGCCCTGAGCTTATTTTCAGTCTCCTCCCAGCTGCAGCAAGCACTCCTTGCCTGAACAGCACAAAACAACTTTCAGTACCTCACAAAACAGTGCCAAGGTTTGATCATAATTTTGTCCTTCGTGCTCTGGGTGCGTGGCTTCCTTTAAGACATTCTTTCCCAGAAAACATCCTGTGAAAATGTAAATTCTCTGGGGGGAAGAGGAGGGGTCAGTGTGTGTGTGGTGTGTATGTAGAAGGTGATCCCAAATGAATCCTACCTCCAGATGAAAACTCCAAATAAATCCTGCTGAGAATCCCAAAATGAACCCGATCTGGATGAAAATCCTGAAGTAACCCACACCTGGATGTGAGTCTGAAATCCAACCCCAAGTTCCCATCCTGATGAAAATCCTAAATCCAGCTCCAAATGCTCATCCTGATAAAACCCACACATTTTTGCCATGCAGGTAGGAATCCCAAAGAGATCCCCAAGTCTGCATTCAAACAGATGCATCCCCCGTCCCCTACCTCCATCCTAATGAACCCCTTAAACCCTCTCTAACCTCCCATGAAACCCCCCAAACCCCTCCGTGATGTTGAGAAGCCCAAATCTCCCAGAGACCCCCATCCCAACGAACACCTCCATCACCTCTGCAGGCGCATCCCCTGCTCCTCGCTTCCCACTCCATCCTTATCACCATCCCCATCCCATCCCATCCCTGGCCCGTTCCCTGTCCCTGTCCCTGTCCCTGTCCCTGTCCCTGTCCCTGTCCCCGTCCCCGTC